>JAPYKE020000287.1:0-83285 GCA_028554795.2 Sinohyriopsis cumingii
CGCAATTGCTGCATATTATAGAAATAAAAAAGAAATTAACGCAATAAACAAAAAAATTGCTGAATTAGAACAACAAGAAAAAGAGAAAACAGGCAGCGGATACGACCACATCTGTCCTGATAGCATCGTCAATGACGTATCACGGTTGGAAGTTCTCATCGGAGGAAGACGTGCCGGAAACAACTCTCCGGAAATAATAAACGAAGCCGCAGATATCTGTCAACGACTATTTCAGCGTGGCATCATGGATATCAGCATCTACCGGGGGCTCATTGATGAACTCACGGATGGTTACCACAGCGACTAGTAAATTTAGTTAGAGAAACAATAATTAAATAAAATGATACTACACGATTCTTTTCGCAGACCAAGAAGTGTCAGAGTAGTAAACTCACGATTACCAGTATACGAGGTTGTTTACGGAGATGGAGTCGGTGATGTTGTTAGGGATTTAGTCACAAGAATCGCTCCGAAAGCTGGACCGTTAGCAAAACAATTCGCGATGAAAGCCGCTGATGTTGTCAAGGATAAAGCCATTGGCACTGTTGGTAGTCTTGCCGGAAAAGCATTTCAATCAATCAAGGATCGACTAGCACAGCTGATACAAAAAAAAACCCCAGTCAAGAGGTTGGCGCCAGTAAAACTACCATCCACTGAAGCTATGCCGGCAAATGTTAGTAGCGTAGTAAATAAGGCCGTAAATCAGAAATTAGCTGAGATCGCAACAGCGGGAATTACCTCCAAAGCGTTGCAAGATAGTGTAACTGCTAATTTGATAGCTGGTAGTGGTTTCCGGTGACGATAACATTTTAATTAGACCATCACAAATAATAATAATGTTTGCACGAAAATCCAATGACGCGTTTGATATGTCCAAACCAGTACTTAAAGATGATTCTGTACGTGATTTTCAATATTATTCTTATGAAGCACGTAATCCTAACCAACGGGGAAGAATTGAACTACAGGTCCAGGATACAAGTAGATACTTCTTGCCCGCTGAGGCCTTCATCGAAGTTGAAGGTAGGCTTTTAAAGAATGATAACACTAACTACGGAATCGGCGACCGAGTTGGATTTGTTAACAACGGGATCATGGCGTTATTTAAATCCGCTATTTACATGATAGATGGAAAAGAAATTGAAACAATTCATGATAACGTCGACGTTGCCACAACAATTCTCGGGTTGGCGAGATACTCGGATGATTACACCAGATCAGCCGGACCATCAATGATGTTTGCAAAGGATATAACCGACAGCCCCGAGAACAGGAATGTAACAATGAATGCTGCCGGTAACGAAGTTGCATCGATGAACGAAAATTTTAATTTGGGTTTTGCAACACGTAGATCGATGTTAAGTGGAGATGAAGAGTTCTCAGGTGTGATTCCATTGTCTCACATCTTTGGATTCTGCAGAGATGTCCACAAGGTCATATTCGGTGCCAAACACACAGTTGTACTTGTGCGAAAACCTGATGATAATGACGCTATCTGAACCAAGGTTTCCAAAAAGAATTAAAGAAACGTGACATTCATTTTTTTACCACCGAGAATCCCGAAACCAAAGCCAGCATCGTGGAACGTTTTCAACGCACTTTGAAAGAACGCATGTGGAAATATTTTACGCATCACCACACTCTGAAGTACATCGACATCTTACCGCACCTGGTGCAAGCGTACAACCAATCTTACCATCGAAGCATCGGACGTGCTCCGCAAGACGTGACTCCCGACAACGAAGTGCTGGTGTTTGAGCGTCTGTTTGGTACGTCCTCGACGAGGGCTGTCCCCAAGAAAAGTGGAGAGTTGGCCGTAGGAGATTGGGTGCGCATTGGCAAAACCAAATGCACTTTTGACAAAGGTTACTTACCTAACTGGACGACCGAATTGTTTCGCGTCACTGGACGAGTGCATGGCCGTCATCCTGCCGTCTATAAATTGGAAGACATGAACGGAGAAGTGCTCAAAGGAACGTTTTATTTGCCCGAGTTACAACGTGTCACCAAAAAAGAAGACGACGTGTACGACATCGAAAGCATTCTCGAACGCAGAACCCGTAAAGTGGGCAAACGACGTGTCAAAGAAGTCAAAGTACGTTGGAAAGGATATCCGCCCAGTTTTGATTCTTGGATCGACGCTTCGCAAGTCATCGACTATAAAAAGAAGTGACCATCATGCCTTTTCACACAGACGCAGCTACGTCGACCACTCCTCCTTCACCCAGTTCTTCTGTGCAAGATTTACAAAAACAACCCTTGTGGGTGTGGTGTGGAGAACGTGTGCCTAAAACGCAAATCGTCTTTTTTTGCCAAATCTTCGTGGTGTATTGTGTCATCGGGGCAGCCATCGCCAATTTGAGTTTGCAACAAGGAGACAAACAATTGTGGACCATTTTATTGAGCAGTTGCATCGGTTACCTGCTTCCTAATCCCTCCCTGAAATTCTCTTCCAACGGGAACCTTGTGTCCAGTGCCAGTGCCAGTCACCACTCCATCAACAACAACCAAAACCCCATTTTGGGCGGAGACACGCCTCTGACGTCCAGTATCCCCTCGGACAGCCACAGAACTCTGGAATTATGAGTCATGAAAACCAATTTTACTTAACCTTACCCAGTGACAGTTCCATGGAGGTGTTTCCCAACAACACGTTGTGCTGTTACACGGCTAAATTACCTCAGGCCATCCCCTTAGATCACGAAGCCCATTGGGAAGTGGCTTTAGTAGAAATGATTCACCCGACCCTAGTCCTCAATGTCCTTCCCAATAAAAATAAATTTGATGTGGAAGTTCATGACGAGCAATTGCAACAGGAATTGAATAAGAGAACCATATCTGACATTAAAACCTTTAATGATAAAACTCAAAAGTGGACCTACCACTTGTCCATTCTCCCAGGCTATTATTTTAGTGGTCATCATTTGGTCAGCGCCATAGCCTCCAGGTTTAATGGCGTGTTTGGGAAAGCTTTTGAGAATGTCAAGAACAAAAGTGTCACCATGGAGTACCACAAAGTAGCTCGTCGCTTCTTGATGAAATTTGACCGGAGTAAAACCGTGTCCATTTTATTTTGTCCTGAATTGTTTGACATGTTGGGCGGTGACATGGAGCTGAGGAAGAAAGTAGAACAAAAAGGACAACCCGAATCACCAATTATTTTTGACAACGATTCTTTTGCCCAGTATTTTCGTACCCCGGTAGAACTGAACCAAGGACTGAATTTGATCTTTGTGTATTCCGATGTGGTGGAGTATAACGTGGTGGGACACACCTCCGTGCCGTTACTGCGTGTCATTCCTTTCAAAGTGGATTCTGCCACGAACGCTGACGAGGAAGGTGGAAACACTTACCACGTCCACCGCGAATTTGTCCATCCTCACTATTTGCCGGTCAGCAAGTCGTATTTGGACACGGTCAACATTACTATAAAAGGAGATTTGGGACAAAATATTCCATTCACCAAAGGAAAAGTCACGGTGAAACTCCATTTTCGAAAACGGTTTTCTCACGATTCGTAAGTTATGTATCCAGTGTACCGAGGGGTTGCTCAACAGCGAGGACACGGTTTAGGAGATATGCTGAAATCGGCCTTTCGTTCGGTGACCCCAGTGTTGAAACCGATGGTGACACGCGGATTGCACGCCTTGAAAGATGCGGTACTGACGCAAGGCAAAGAATTTCTCCAAAATGTCATCATCGACAAACAAAACCCTAAAGAAGCCTTCATGAGGGCTGGCAAAAATGTCTTGCTGCAAACGGGCAAAGACGTTTTAGGCCGACGAGACACACCTATAAATGCCCTGCACGCTACCGAGTCAGGCATTCAGCAAGGACAAGGCAGAAAGAGACGATGCAGAAAACACCCTTTCACCAGACTCCAAGCTAGAAAGGCCAAGAAAAGAAGAACCGTTCGAGACTTAGACGTTTTCGATTATTGAGAAAGAGACAAAAAAATGATGCACCGAGAGTCTTGCGCTTGTTCCAAGACGGAACTGGAACTGTTTGCCATGCCCCCCACCATGATGACCATGCAAGAATCCCAGTGGGTGGAATTTCACCCCGTCTCCTCATTGACAGCCTCAGCTCCCATCGAGTTTGAAATCAAAGGACAACCCGAAGATTACATCGATCTGAATAGCAGTTACTTGTACTTGAAAGTCAAACTTGTCGATGAGGATAATTCGCCCCTAGAAAAGGATGAGGTAATAGCTCCCGTCAACAATTTCATGCATTCCTTGTTTAGCGGAGTGGACTTGTGCTTGATCAACAAACTAGTCAGTAGCAGCATGGATACTTACCCTTATCGAGCGTACCTGGAAAATCTCTTGACGTACGGAATAGTCGCCAAGAACACTCATCTCAATGCCTGTGTGCTATGGGAAGCTGACGAAGCAGACCAGTTTGAAACATTCGAAACTGATGGAACCAAAACACCAAACAATGACGGATTTGTAGAACGAAGAAACAGAATCAAAGATGGACAGAGTTTAGAACTAATGTATCGTTTGCATTTGGACATGTGGTTACAAGAGAAATATTTGCTAAACGGGGTGAATGTTCGCCTGAGACTGAATCGTAGCAGTGCCGCTTTCCATTTGATAGGTACTACTGCTTGCAAAACTGTCATCGAGGAAGCCAGGCTCTACGTACGACGCGTAGAAGTGTTACCTAAAGTGGGTAACGACATCAGTCAAACATTGAGCAGAACGACCGCCAAGTATCCCATACGACGCGTGGAAGTGAAAACCTTCACCATTCCCAAGGGACAGCGATCCATGATCGAAGATCATCTGTTCCAAGGACAGCTACCCAAACGTTTGATCGTTGGTATCGTCGAAAATGAAGCCTTCAACGGAGCCTTCGCTAAAAATCCTTTCTACTTTCAACACTTTGGCGTGTCCAAGATCGAAGTCAGTCGCGATGGCAAGACCTTGTGTACCCGACCCTTTGAACCTGACTTTGAGAAGAAGAATTACTTGAGGTCGTCCTTGTCCCTGTACGAAGCCACCGGACAGTTAGGAACCAATACCAGTCACGGCATTACGTACGAAGATTACGCAGGAGGCTACGCTTTGTGGGCTTTCGATTTCACTCCAGACCAAGGCAGCGACGAGGGACATTTTCACCCTATAAAATCCGGCCAAATTCGTGTGGAAATTCAGTTTGCAAACCGAGACCCTGATGTAACGGTGAACGTCATCCTGTATGCAGAATTCGATAATACCATAGAAATCAACAGTTTGAGAGAAGTCATCCTAGATTATTAGAAGCCATGGAAGACTGTTATCCCTCTTTATCTAGTGGAGAAACTTTGGACATGAAATGTGAGGAGACCGTGGAAAAAGAAGAAGTGATCATGATGAAATCGAGATGGCCAGAACAAGAAGCCCATTTAGTCTCCTGTTTTGCCAAACACTTGGTGGAAAAAATGACGGAATTGATCAAGAAAAATTGCTATGGATGTCAAAACGATCATCCCAGTCAAATTCAACACGATAAATGCCTGATGTTGAGCCAAGAAGAAAAATTGGACAAGTATCTGGACGAAGCTTGGAGTCTCATCTCGGACAAAGACGTGTTGCACCAGTGGTATAAAGACTTGCGTGAACATTCTTGTCCACCATTAACCACTCAAGAGATCCATCGTATCGAAGCTCTCCTGAATCAGAGTGAGGAAACAACGAATAACCGTTTATTCGTCAGACATTTTCAAGCAAAAAGTCAGGATCGAATTGACGACTTATTATTACCTGTGAAGAAGAAGAAAAAAGCACACACAAATCAATGGATACCTGGGAACTTTATTACCTTTTGAACCACAGTTCCTATACGTCTTCTTGGAAACCTGTTGTCTGTGCTAAAGATGAACTCCCTCATCGCAAACCTCAAGACCATCAAGCTTATGTGATCAACACGGACGACAGTCATCTCCCAGGAACCCACTGGGTAGCCGTCTACTTTCCTCAAGAAGGATGTGTGGAATATTTCGATTCGTATGGATTGCCCCCTTTGGAAGACGATATCATCGACTTTATGAGAAGAAATGCTCAGACTACCCGATTCAATAACGTGAAATTACAAGGCACAGATTCCTTGGTGTGTGGACAGTACTGTGTGTATTTTCTGCATCATCGCAGCCTGGGCTATTCCTTAGAACATTTAGTGACTCATTTTGATCCTCGTTCTTCTTCTAGAAACGATGTGAAAGTAGATCGATGGTTTTGTGACCATTATGCTTATCTTTTGTCTCAAGCTAGGAAATGTAGTGTCCATCAATGGCCTAATGATTTCCAACAGTGGAAATCACAATTTCATTCACAACGTTGTCAGCCCTGTTTAAAGTAGACTGTCAATTGAGAAAAAAACGTTTGTGATTTGAAAAAAAATTGTTTGATGTTATAGTGTTGGATTATTGTTAAAAATGTTAGAGTTGTTGTTTAGTGTTAAGTGTTTTTTGAATAAAAAATGTTGTGTTTTGAAAAAAATGCCTTTGTCTTTTGTTTAGCTATAAGAATGTTGGATTGATGCTCTTTCATTTCTTACTATCCCTCCCATGACACTCACTGAACGTTGCGGCTCGAAAACCGTGTGGGGGATGTTTTCCTTCACGTCCGCGCTTTGATTTTAAGAACCGGGGGTTGTTTCCAGTCTAACCATCCATTGTCGACTCATCCTCCTAAGAAGATGTGCTCCAAACTAGCTAAGCTCAACGAAGCCTACGTGAATTTGCATAGGGTCAGACACAGTCTGATACCGAAGCCAGAAGAAATAGAGAATGTGAGAATGTTAAAAATCACTGAAGACCTGATAGAAGAGCTCTTCAGAGAAGAAATGAACAGGGAAAAAGAAGAATGGACAGAGAAGTACAGACTTCAGAGACAGCAGCAACAGCAGCAACAGCAGCAGCAGCAGCAGCAACCTGAAGCTGACAGAGGCTTTGTCGATTGTCGTATCGACACCAAAGAGTTCTTCTTCTCTTTCCGAAGAAGCAGACCTATCGCCAGAAAGTCTATCCTCAGAGGACATCGCATTCTTAGAAACTAAAAAAGAATGCCATAGCAAACAAAAAAAAACAGCCCTTTTCAGGGCTACCCAATACTCTAGAAAAGAAATAACGATTGATTTGCCAGTGTGTGTAGGTAGAGTAGTGTGAATATAAACACTACCTCTTTTTTAAAAAATGTGAGGGTATGTGTTTGTGTGTTTGTAAGTGATCACGTACGTTGGTATGGATAGTAGATTAAAATAATGTTTTTTTGGTGTTTGAGGTGTATATTTGGGGGTTAGATTGGATTGATTTGCGAATGTAAATAGTCTATTGAAGTGATTTATAAAAATTTTAAAATAGTGATGGGTAGCATAAAAAGTGAGTGAGTGTTTCTTTTAGGTCCGCGCGTTGTTGTTTTTTTTTTGGTCATGATCTAGGTAAGATCAATTTTTTGTTTTTTTAGGGGATGTTTTCCATCACGTCCGCGCTTTCAGTATAAATTGAAACTCGCTCGGCAGTCTAGCTACCCTTGTTGATTGATCAATACCGCCAGAAGAATGAACACCAGAATTGTGAAACTGTTAGAACTCCAGATGCACCTGGAATATGCCAGGCGCATACTAAATGAACTGGCCGCGGAGGCCATTGTCGAAGAAGCAAGAATGAAAGAGGAGGAAGAGGAAAGAAGAAGAAAAGAAGAGGAGGAGAGAAGAAACAAAGAAGAGGAGGAGGAAAAGGAGAGAAGAAGAAATTTCAGAATCCCAGAAACCGAAAATTGGGATTCTGAAGCCACATATCCTGCCTCTGCACTCCCAAGAAGAAAGGTGAAAGAAGACTGGGGAAGAAGATGCGTGTGTGGCGCCAGGCCAGGAAGGTGCAACCATTAGATAGGTGCATCTGGAGTTCAAAAAAAACCAACAGCCCTTTTCAGGGCTACCCAATACTCTAGAAAAGAAATAACCATTAATTTGCCAATGTGTGTAGGTAGAGTAGTGTGAATATAAACACTAACTCTTTTTTTAAAAAATGTGAGGGTATGTGTTTGTGTCTTAGTGTTTGTAAGAGCTCAGGTACGTTAGTGTGAATAGTAGATTATGGGTTTATTTATTGTTTCTTAGCGTATGTGGAGAGTATAGTTTTTGGTTTTAATATATGAAATGAGAAAATAGGGGATGTTTTCCTTCACGTCCGCGCGTTGTTGGGTCATGATCTAGGTAAGATCAATTTTATGTTTTAGGGGGATGTTTTCCTTCACGTACGCGCTTTCACTATAAGAACCCACAGTATTCGTCGTTCAAACCATTCTACAAAGAAGATGGCTTCTAACCACATTGACAAAATGCAAACATTGCAAGACGTTTTGGACAATTTAGGAATGATGGTAATAAGACTCGTTGAAGACCACTATTCCTATAGTCCCCATCGTGTAAAGATGGAAATTAATAACTTAAGAAAGGTAAAGGACATGATAAGTGGTGTCATGAAAGAGATAAAGGAGGAGAAGGAGGATGAAGAGGAAAGGATAAGAATACGCAAATGGAACGAAAAATTTGAAAAAGAAGAAGAAAATGAGAAGAGGAAGAAAGAAGAGGAGGAAGAGAAGAAGAAAGAAGAGGAGGAGAAAAAAAAGAAAGAAAAGAAGAGAAAGAGTGTAGGAGATAAAATAAGAAGATGGTGGAGAAAAAGAAGAAATTAGAAGCAGAAGAAGAAGAAGAAGAAGAAAAACCAAAGGCCTTTTTCAGGGCCAGCCATATTTCTCGAAAAGAGATAGCCTTTCAATTGCCTACCCCTTTTTTTAAATTTTAAAAAAAAAAAAAAAAATCCCATGTTCAATTCCCCTTGTCCCTAGACAAGCCCAAACTCTATTCCCCCCATGTTCAATTCCCCTTGTCCCTAGACAAGCCCAAACTCTATGTTAAATTCCCATTGTCCATAGAGTGGCCCAGCGTTTTTCTCCATGTTAAATTTCCATTGTCCCTAGAGTGGCCCAGGGGTGTTTTTAATGCTAATTCCTATTGTCCATAGGGTGGCCCACCTTACTACTACTATAGCTCTACAGAAGCACTAAGCTTCGCACAAACATTTATAGACCAAAAATGGCAAGATTTTTGGAACTCCTCCACAAAAGGTAAAAAGCACCATGAAACCCAAAAAACCTTTGATAGGAGCATACAGCTACCTAAGGGTACATATTTAGAACAGAAAACCATAAACAGGATAATAAATGGAAAACTTAACTAACAAGCAGTTTTGGAAGGTTTATAGGACCCAAACCAGCAACCATTAACTGCTTTAACTGCCATACCACCAAAGATCTACACCACGTATTCAATATATGCCCAAAATATCAACCCGCTAGGAAAATATTTATCAAAAACCAAAAAGAGATTGGATCACCACACACATACCCAGAGTTACTTATGGACTCTAATAAAAATAAACAATCAGCATATAAAAATATCAATAGATTAATAGACTCAGCAGGACTTAGGAACAAATTTAATTACTATCCCCACAAAATCCAAAGATCCAGTGACTAGCTAAATAAATTTAGAAGCTCCCACATAAAAACCCATAACAGATCATTCAATTTTATAAAAATATTAATAAATAATTCACTTACGAAGCACCTATGAAAAACTAAGGAAACCGCAAAATCGGATGTCCTAGATTTCCTTAACGAACCGTGTAATCGGCTAGGAATCCGGTTTCTTGCTAAATGAAGTATAAATACCATTCAATGTCTAAAAACATTAATAAATAAATAGCTTAAAGAGTCAATATCTAAAAACTTATAAATAACATAACGTAGGAAGCACACCATAAACACCTCGACTAGTAATACCATAATAACCTTGAAAATCTCTCTTCCTACATGATTTCTACTTACAACCTCTATAAACAGCATAGAACACACACACATACACACACCCTTTTTAGAACATTTTGAAGAAAACAAAAACGAAAAAACAAAAACAAAAAACAAAAAAACCCGCAAGAAACACCAGGCAAATGCAACAAGAAACCAGCGATGTGAAGCAACCAGGACAGTTCCCGAGCTCTCCTTCCCACTAATGACAACCACCCATTCAACTGTAAGGGACCTTTATGGACCCACAGATGGAGGCCAAATTATCAGGGTTCATTGAATCCATAAAAGGCTGGGGGAGGTGGCACCATTCCCTTCCCCAGGAATAACTAGCAGGCTGCGGTGCAGTCAGAAAAAAAGTGGCAGCAGCAGGGGGGGCGAATCCTACAAGCTACTTTTCCGAGACACCCCATCCACTAAAACTATTCCCGATAGAAGCGTTATTTCCATGAAATAACACTTTTATTCAGAAAACGAGACAAAAAAAAAATGTCCTTGAAAATGCTTTGTATTTCCGCTGATATAACGCGAGTTACTTCAATAAATCCGACTCGTATCCGACATAATTTCCACGGTGAGGTATCATCGAAAAATCAGGTGTAGTTTGCGCCCCCTCTGCTGCTCTGGGAAGACGAAGATTTCCAAGGAAACATTTTTATGTTAACCATACAATGTATCAAGTCCGATACGGTATCGTGTCCGCGGGTCGTGTAAATTTATTGTCACAAATCCGTGGCGAAATTAAATCGTAAACAAATAAATAATGGCAAATATCGAAGAAGCACTCACAACTAGATTGGCACGACAACGACTAGCCGCGATTAAAAAATTTCTTCCGGTTCGTGATTCCGTCAAAGAAAAATTAAAAGCAAGACAAGAAGCGCGAGTTGAGTTTGCAACATCTGCGGAGGAATTATTTAAGCCTATTACAGCAGCTACTGGTGAAGTTAAAACTGCAATTGTAGGAAAACTTGATCCTGCTGACCCTACCAAAACAAAACGAGGGTTACTTCAAGCAATAGAAGAACTTAAACAGCAACAGGCAGATGCAGGTGCCGCAGCTGATCCAGGTGCCGCCGGAGTAGTGACAGTTGCTAAGGAAACATTTATTAATAAATTTACCGAAGATGGTATTACTGAAATAAAAAATATTCCGCTTACTAACATAGATGAGCTTAGGGAGTTTTCTGCTTGGATTGTCTTAAATTATCCTAACCGGCAAGAATTTCTAAAACCAGGAGCTGGCTCGGGTATGACTCAGGGTGAGTGGCGGGATTATGTTTATAAAGTAAACCGAGGCATTTCTCGAATAGCTAGCATTGATGATACCTATAATTTTATAAAAACTGGCGTAATTGGGGTTAATAAGGAACTAAGAGACCAACGAATGAAGGCAAAGGAAAGTGAAAGGCAGGCAAAAATACAGGAAAGGGAAATGAAAAAGCAGGCAAAAATACAGGAAAGGGAAATGAAAAAGCAGGCAAAAATACCGGTGAAGAAAACACAAGCTCTAAAACAGACCCCGCAAATGACACTGCCCGATACAGTGCCTGAATTTTTACCGCGTGAATCCGTGGACGCTAGCGCTCCCGATGACGATGATGATTTTCCCACTCCTGTTTCGTCGCCGCCGCAAACTCGGCCGTTGTCTCCCGAACCAATGATAGGAGAATTAATCATGAAAAAAGATAAACTGATAAGGGAACAGTTCGATCTTTCAATAAATAAACAAAAAACAAAGGAACTGGACCAAAGCAATCCGGAAAATAAGGCTAAGCACAAAGCCGCAATTGCTGCATATTATAGAAATAAAAAAGAAATTAACGCAATAAACAAAAAAATTGCTGAATTAGAACAACAAGAAAAAGAGAAAACAGGCAGCGGATACGACCACATCTGTCCTGATAGCATCGTCAATGACGTATCACGGTTGGAAGTTCTCATCGGAGGAAGACGTGCCGGAAACAACTCTCCGGAAATAATAAACGAAGCCGCAGATATCTGTCAACGACTATTTCAGCGTGGCATCATGGATATCAGCATCTACCGGGGGCTCATTGATGAACTCACGGATGGTTACCACAGCGACTAGTAAATTTAGTTAGAGAAACAATAATTAAATAAAATGATACTACACGATTCTTTTCGCAGACCAAGAAGTGTCAGAGTAGTAAACTCACGATTACCAGTATACGAGGTTGTTTACGGAGATGGAGTCGGTGATGTTGTTAGGGATTTAGTCACAAGAATCGCTCCGAAAGCTGGACCGTTAGCAAAACAATTCGCGATGAAAGCCGCTGATGTTGTCAAGGATAAAGCCATTGGCACTGTTGGTAGTCTTGCCGGAAAAGCATTTCAATCAATCAAGGATCGACTAGCACAGCTGATACAAAAAAAAACCCCAGTCAAGAGGTTGGCGCCAGTAAAACTACCATCCACTGAAGCTATGCCGGCAAATGTTAGTAGCGTAGTAAATAAGGCCGTAAATCAGAAATTAGCTGAGATCGCAACAGCGGGAATTACCTCCAAAGCGTTGCAAGATAGTGTAACTGCTAATTTGATAGCTGGTAGTGGTTTCCGGTGACGATAACATTTTAATTAGACCATCACAAATAATAATAATGTTTGCACGAAAATCCAATGACGCGTTTGATATGTCCAAACCAGTACTTAAAGATGATTCTGTACGTGATTTTCAATATTATTCTTATGAAGCACGTAATCCTAACCAACGGGGAAGAATTGAACTACAGGTCCAGGATACAAGTAGATACTTCTTGCCCGCTGAGGCCTTCATCGAAGTTGAAGGTAGGCTTTTAAAGAATGATAACACTAACTACGGAATCGGCGACCGAGTTGGATTTGTTAACAACGGGATCATGGCGTTATTTAAATCCGCTATTTACATGATAGATGGAAAAGAAATTGAAACAATTCATGATAACGTCGACGTTGCCACAACAATTCTCGGGTTGGCGAGATACTCGGATGATTACACCAGATCAGCCGGACCATCAATGATGTTTGCAAAGGATATAACCGACAGCCCCGAGAACAGGAATGTAACAATGAATGCTGCCGGTAACGAAGTTGCATCGATGAACGAAAATTTTAATTTGGGTTTTGCAACACGTAGATCGATGTTAAGTGGAGATGAAGAGTTCTCAGGTGTGATTCCATTGTCTCACATCTTTGGATTCTGCAGAGATGTCCACAAGGTCATATTCGGTGCCAAACACACAGTTGTACTTGTGCGAAAACCTGATGATAATGACGCTATCTGGCGAGATGCTGCTGTTGCCGCTGGTCAAATAATACTAACTAAACTGTGGTTGTGGATGCCAGTGTTGTCTCCGTCAATCACCGAAGAACAACGACTGTTGTCTTTTATGGACACGGGCGGTAAATCACTGCTATCCTGGAAAACAACAACCACAGACGTTATTCAAGGTGATCACGGCGGGTTGTTTACATGGCATATATCATCGCAACAAGGAGTATCAGCACCACGACATATTTTCATTGCATTTCAATACCGTGCTAGAATAGATAATCAGGAAAGAAATCCAATGGTATTTGATACACTTGGAGTTTCTGAAGTTTCGTTGAGAATAAATGGGCATCAGGAGCCATCTGAGGATATATTAATAGATTTCGAACATCATCGTGTCGCACGCGCGTATCATCGTCTGATGTCATTTATGGGGCGCGACCTTAATGTAGACACTGGCCTGCAAATATCACAGCGAGACTTTATGAGTTTATATCCGATTTATTACTTTTCGCTGGAACATCTTGATCTGGTTAAACAATCTGTTGTCGACCTACATTTCCGAGCTCGTGTAGGTGCTCCTGCTGGTGGTTACAGAGCGATTGCTGTCATACTCTCCGATAAAGCAATACTGCTTGAAGGTGTTGGCGGACGAATGAGAGTTATTGACGCTCCAGTAGAAAATATGTAACAATTAGATTAGTTTCTGAAATATAATGTCATACAGTCATGTTAATGTCACCTTGACTTCCGGTCAAACGAAGAAATTGCAATCGAAGAACGCAAGCACGTGCGGGACATCAATAACACTAAAACGAGATCAACTTGTTGGTGGTCCAGACAAGCTGTCGTTGACTAATACTCAGATTAAACATTTTAATAAGGCACTAACAGCAAAAACCGGTGTCCGACTTAATTTCTCTGCTGCAGCTATCAAGGACATGACTAAAACCGGTGGAATATTTCCTCTTCTCGCAGCAATACCGGCGTTGATTGCCGCGGCAGCACCAGCCGTAGCAAAAGCCGCAGCACTCGGTGCAGTTGGAACAGCGGCCGGAATGGCACTTAAAAAGGCAACCGGAAATGGATACAAAAAAAAGGGACGCGGTCTAAGACTACCAGGAACTCCGGCATCATGGTACCCAAAACGGGTTTAAAAACGCTTCGTGAGACGCAGTCTCCAATGAGCAATTTTGATTTATTAGATGCTGTTAAAAAATTGCGTATAAAACATTTCAGAGGTGTATTCATGCGAGATCAATTACCGCAACGACCAAATAATCCAGAAACTGGCATTATCAATCTCGACAACAAAGACGGTCCTGGAACTCACTGGGTTGCTTACGCGATCGATCCACGTGGAATTATCTATTTTGATTCGTACGGTTTAGCACCGCCAGTTGAGTTTCTCAGGTATGTCAGCAGATTTTATAATGTTCCAGTGTGGCAGTCGACGCTACCAACACAAACATTAGTTGATCCGCCCATTTGTGGGAACGAGGTTTTAAATGTTCTTGATGCGATCTCAAAAAATCTGGCAACGTCTCCGTATCGAGTAGTGCATGAATATACCGCATCGAGAAATGCTTAGCATTTTCATGCTCGCATTTAAAAAACAGCAATAACAAATAATGGTAGATATTTACGGAAGACCTTTCACAAGAAAAGTCAAACCAAGCACGGATGTTGATCTCTCAAAATATGCGACCCGAGATGAAGTCGATAATCTTTTGAATATAGCTGGAGTTGACCCAGATGAAGTTGCTATTTTCCAAGACAAGCAAGGAAAACTAAGAACGAGCAACATTAAGTGGAATGATATAATTCGCAGAGTTCTTGGAGCTACCAAGGATAACTTCGTTGCATTTAGTGATGGCGGCCGGATCAAGGACTCGAATATATCAATCGCAAGCATCAAAGACAGTATTGATAAAGGTGTTGACAAGTGCGTGAAAAAAGACGGTGACACGATGACAGGAGAACTCAGCATGAATGGAAACAAAATAACCGTACTCAGAGATCCATCCTCGAACGACGATGCAGCAAACAAACAGTATGTGGACACAGCCGACAGCGTCATAGATACCAAATTATCCACGTTACGAGCTGAGTATGATGTTCATGTGACCCAGTTTGGAAGACTTCGCAGAAACGTTCTTAACACCGTAGATGAGTTCTTCGGGAAACCTAATGCCGTCAGTATGAAACTCACCGAAATTAAGGAAACATTAGATAACGTAGTAAATGGAATTCCGCAGATAATGGAAAAATTTAATTTAATTAAAATTCCTGCCGGAGTAACCCCAAAAAACCTTGTGTGTACGATAAAATCAGGAAGGGAAACATGGTCACAACAAAACAAGACTATTACACATACTGCAGATGTTACTGGAATATACAGACTGACAGTACTCTCTGCTGTAGAATTTAAGATATCTACCAGACATGATTTAACTAGCAAGTTTTCCCGAGTTGCGTCTGTGGTGATAAACAAAAGAACCGAAGAAACTTTTACGCTGGAAGCCGAAAATCCGGAAGGATTAGCCACAGTCAATTACTGGTATTGTCTGGAATTTGTCGCCGAAACACCTTAATTGGTCACCGGGTAAAGTAATAATGGAAGCATCCGCGTATAGATACAATCAAGTCCGTGAGTGGCAATCTGAGTTAAAAACTGTCATCGACGCGACGTCCCAAAAAGTAAAAAAATACCGCAGACGCATAACAGTGTTAGACGTTATGGTTTATTCAGTATCCGCCGTTGTTGCATCCGCCGGAGTAGTATTATCAGCGGTCACTCCGGTAACAGCAGTAGTCGCTGCCACGATCTGTGTTTGTACGACCACTACCGCGGCAGGAGTTTTCGGCATCATAGCAAAAAAAATATCCTCGTGTGCTAACACGAAATTACACGATTACACGACAAAATTAAATACAGCCACGACCGCATATCAGAAATTATCATTGCTGATATCATCATCGTTAGACGCGCAATCCAGCGACGCTACGTCGATATCAGATTCTGAATTTAAACTAATGTCAGATGCGTACAATGACTATTTGAAAACTAAACAAATAAATAATGTCAGCGGAACTTCTTCAACAAATAGTCACAAACACAACACCGGTAAGGACCACAATGATCTCAGTGTCCTCGACTAACCCCCAATTTGGTATTAATTTTCGAACTCCAATTCCAGTGAGTGAAATCGCGTTAGCAAAGCTCAGTGTGTATCACAGCTGGCCCAATATCAGGTCGGCATCATTTCGCGGTCAGCAGCCGAATAATTCGTTTGTGTTCTCGTACAAAAACAAATCCAATGACACTCCAGAATGGGATACAATTACGCTACCCACTGGGAGTTATCAGATCGAAGAAATCAATAATGAGATACAACGCCAAATAAAACGAATCACCGGCAAGGAAGCCAAAATATCTATAACAGCTCATGAACCAACGCTGTCTACGGTCATTGAAATCTTAACACCGGGATACGCTGTGGATATTTACAACAGCTCAATTCGGACCGTATTAGGATGGCCACGATCCCGACCCGAGGTCGAACCGGGTCCACCAAAACCTAAAAAATCGGATTTTATGACCGATAAGGAAAAACCACACGACCTCGTGTACGGCAATTATTTATTATTTGCAGATAAATTAATATCCGGAGAAGCCTGGTTTTCAACATCACCTAGAATTCCCGTAGATATAATAGAGGCAGCTTTCACGGGCGGGGAATACCGTCAATACCGGCCAGAAGATATTGAAGTTCATTTTTTTAATCCGATCAAACAAGCGCATGACCAACAGCTAAAACTGTTGCGAGTATATTTTCAAGATTATATTTCTGATTTAACAAGTCCTGGAACTGCAAGCAGTTCTCGCGATAAAATTATCACAGCCATAGAAAAACTAAACAAACTCGCATCCGCGATGGAAATTATAAATCAAAAAATAATTCAGAATCTACTGAATCTCAAGGGCGATTACGGAAACGAAAAAAGATCGAATTTTGCATCCCAATTTGGTATTTCGGTGAAGGATATTCCAGATTTTACACTTCCTGGATATAACGCGCGCACGCTACGAAAATCAGTCCAGGATCTCATCGAGGAATCTTTCGAAGATATTTCTGCCACGTACGCGCGAACACTACCGCAGCCGGTTATTCTCAAGCACGACAACAGCACTACCGCGGACGGCAGACACATCTCACCCGGGATCGTAAATATCACAGATGTTATCGCGGTCAATCTTGTATGTGACGTCATCGACGGTAGCTACAGCGCATCAGATAATACTACGGCACAACAGGGGTTTATCCTGTATACGTTCACACCAAAAGACCCCCCTGGTTTTCTGATTGTGCAAGAACCAATCAATGTGGTCTATCTGCGGTGTCATACCGTGTGGTTGTCAACGATAAATTTCAAACTCACCGACCAACGGGGAAATTTGTTGGACCTGCGTGGCGAGACTGTCTCCGTGAACTTACTGGTGAAGTCCTGAAACTCGAAGAGTTTCCAAATTGGAAATGCAAAGCATTTCTGGAAGAGTTTCTCCTCGAAGAGTTTCTCGTGCTAGCATCGTTGGAAACGCTAGCGTTTCTCACGCATTTAAAAAAAAACGGTTGTATATAATGTATCAATGTGAATACATTCACGCACGAGTTCATATTCATGATAAGCAAATTCTTTACGAGGCAATAAAAACCGCATTTGAAAACTCAAAGAGTTTCTCGGGACAACCCCCGGAACAGTATTTCCCCGTTAAAATAATCGTTGACGTGTATGGCAACGAAGACTTCTTGTTAACTCCGTCACAATTGACGCAGTTACAGCAAAATCATATGATCACAGCTTGGTGTCAACGAGAACAGATTATGAACTATTCTCATTGTTGTATTGATGCGCCCGCGCTCGAGTTAATCCTGAAAATGTAAAACATTTCCAAAATCTGAAATTGGCGATGCTAGCATCGCTCATGCAAAGCATTTCTTGGGCAAAAAAAAAATGTATTATTTTTTTTTACCGTGAAAATGTACAAAGCGTGAGACACTTTCAGTGTGTGAAACTCAAAGA
Organism: Sinohyriopsis cumingii; assembly: GCA_028554795.2. Taxonomy (NCBI): domain Eukaryota; kingdom Metazoa; phylum Mollusca; class Bivalvia; order Unionida; family Unionidae; genus Sinohyriopsis; species Sinohyriopsis cumingii. The sequence continues at coordinate 18,217 of JAPYKE020000287.1, forward strand.
GTTTTTGGCGATGCTAGCATCGCTCACGCATAGCGTTTCCACGCACTTATACTTCGTCGGCGGAGTCACAAACACTAGTACCCGTAGGCATTTCCGTGTCAGAACTCGAAGAGTTTTCGGAAGTGTTAGCGTTTCCAAGATTCTTTATGTGACCTTGTAGCCGTCGTACCCTGGTGTTGATTAATTTTCGAGTCTCATATTGTTGTGACAATCCAAGCCTGATCTTCTCAACTGCGCCGCACAGTGGAACGAATTCAGATACCTGATCGTCAGTTATCGACGCAAGTGACCCGTAAACGTAATTCTGTATATTTTTAATGAACCTATAACACGCGGCGAGATTGTTCTTGCCGGCGCGCTCATTCAACGATTCAAAATCTGACATAATTGTTTCAGCGTTTAGTAAAATATTAAAACCACGCTGTTGCAATTTTTCGAGTTCAACAATTATGACATTTATGTTTTCGTGATTCATATTATTATATTTTTTATATTTTTAAATTGCATGAGAGTGTTTACGAGTTATCGTCGAGGATAAGCTGTATGTAGGAAAATGAAATATATTGTTTGAGCTTTTTTGAAAATGCTGTTTTGTAGATCCCATTTGCGACTCGTTGTACCGAAGGTTGACAAATACCGAAATATTTGCCAGCTGCGGCCATTGATTGAAATATCATTTCTTGGCCCGTCTCTGTATTTCGAGACTTAACAGCCCGTTTTCCAACTGTTTTACAATGACCTGTGTTACCCAGTAAGCAGTTCTTGCGTTGCGTGACCATCCGAAGATTGTTTATGGCATTATTGGTCGGATTCCCGTCAACGTGGTCAACGACAAGACCCTTAGGGATCAATCCATGGAAACATTCATAGACGAAACGATGACAGAGATAATCTTTTCCTCCAGCATGGAATTTTAGATAACCGGTATTGGATACAACACCGATTGGTTTCCGTCGCCGGCAGTGTCTGACTGTACCATCGTGTGACGCTTCATAATTTGGAATAGTTGGATGTGGAACAAATTCTTGTTCGGGGAAGAATTCTTGATTCATTATACTATAAGCAAATCATTTGTCTAATTCATAATTTGTCTGAAAACTTATTTATGTAATCACGCTCCGAGAGAGTGTTCGAGGCTGGATATTTTTTATCATAATACCGTTTTAGTTCTCGATAGCGTTTTCCCCCACACGCTGAACATAATTGCGTTTTTCCTCGTACTCCAATGCCGCATCTGATACACGGTATCGGTCCTAGACTCCCGCCGCGGACCTGTTGAGCATGTTGTCCACAGTATTCGCCTCTGCAACGTCTGTTACACGGCGCTGATGAATTTAGTTTGATCCACTTGCATGAGAAACTCTTTGAGTTTCCGTTCATTATATATAATATATTTGTCTATTTAAATACTTGTCTTAATTATAATAATGAGTTTTGAAAGACTATCCAGAATAAAACCCGCAGGTTCTCGATTCGATCTTGACCGGTTAACCACTGATCGTCGACGAAGAGAGTTAGCAACGGTAATTGGTGTTATCAAGGATGCCAAAGAAGAGTTTCGTCGTGATGGTGCCGCACACGTGTGGTCTTCGTATAAAATTATCCCGGAAATGCAAAGCATTTCTCCTCGAAGAGTTTCCCGTGAAAACTCCTTGAGTTTCATCATTGATGGTACCATCAACGATACAATCGCGCGTAATATAATTGAGTATCTCGACGCGAGAAGATATTTCGTGCAGATAAAATTTATTGTTGGAGTCGACGACGAGGGAACCCGAAAGTGGATTATCAGAGACAAACTAGACCCTGTTCTTGATCCGCGCGGAAAAACCATTTTGTTGAGCAAAGACTCAAACCCGGGAGTACTTGTTGGGATTGATAAACCGTATTATGCCAGAGCGTATCCTGTGACCGCGGTCGTTTATGGAATTTATCCGATAAAGAAACCAAGTGTCGATAAACTCGCCCCGATGAGGGTGTCGCCGTTGACAGAGTCAAGGATGAATTGTGTAGCTGAGCGAGTAATGGAACATTTTAAAAATGCACCACGTGGAAATGGTCTAACCGAGATCAGAAAAAATAAAATAACAGAATGGGCTAAACGAGTAGCGGATACAGGAGCGTCAATAAATGATGTTGCCGCGTTGGAACGCTCGCTGAGATTTCCTATAACGGTTTCATCGTTAACCGGTACGGTATTGTACGAGTCAAAATATAATCGCAATGGAGCTTCAATAAATATTATCGATCATAACAGTCACGCTTGGACTGACCAGGTTAGGATATTTCCGCGAGACCGTGTTGTCAAGTATTACTCGGGAAATATGTTTGATTGTATTCATCGGATAAGTAAAACCGATCCAGTGTCGGTGTGGTTATTCTCGAGCGAAGATGGAGAATATAATCAGTTTGTGAGACCCGACGGGGAAATATGCAGAACGGCGGCGTTACAGCACGAAATGAAAAAACTCGCAGAAAAATATCATGCGACGGACACTGATACGTTACTGCGACACTGTTTTACTGTCCCGGGTGTTGCCGCGCATGTAGCCCGGGAACGAAATTCATGGAGACCAACTCCGAAAAGTTTTCTTGCGGATATCCAACAGAGCTGTGTTGAATACGGACACGGCGGTTTGTGGAATACTCGATATGATCACCGCGGTATGATATCCGTGGACATGACGGCGTGTTATCCAGGAAGTTTCCTTGGGCGTGGAGAATGCAGCGAATATTTTAAACGGTTTGGCCACGTTACAAACTCGATGACAAGAGTTGCTGTAAACGGACCATTGCCTGATTTTGACCTGACGGGATTTGCTTGTGTGTCGTCGTTTAAATTCGCTAAGGATTTACATGTTGTGTGTTATGTTTGGTTTGGCAGACATTTCGTTGAGAAGCGATGGGCACCGATAGTGTTATTGCGATACATGCTTGACAGTCGAATACTGTTGTCGCTGACGGTCAGCGAAGCGATTATATGTTATTGTCGTCAAACCGAAGTTTGGTTGCCAACTCCGGTTACGTCACAAGAAGTCATCGAAGATTGGTCACGAGAATATCCAGAAACTTCTATCGACGATATTATCAAAAATGATGCAAGCACAGCAAAAGATCTAGGACGAAGAATAATAGGGAAATTCACTCAAGGTGGAGCGTATGATCATAAACAACATCACAGTCGATTAATCATGGACAAGGCTGAATTGGATCTTGTTGTCGCTGATGCAGCCGCGAACAACATGTTCTGTAACCGCGAAGATGTGTTTCTGTCAAACGGGGAAAAACTAGGGACTGTTTTTAGTTATATCGACGGAGAATCATCTCAGTACACACATTTGAGATCTTCGATGCTAGCTTATGTATCCATAAATTTGTTGTCGATGATTAATAGATTCCCTGTTATCGCAGTGAGAGTTGCAACGGATTCATTTTATATCGATAAAAAACACTTAGCGGTGTTGAATAATGTTATATCGGATGATCCATCGTGGGGCTCGTGGAGAATAAAGAATGAAATGTTACACGGATATTGTGAATCGGCTGATGTGACAATCGAAGATAAATACCGCAGCGCAGAAATGCCTTCGACGTCGTTGTCGCCGCCGGTGCACGATCCTGTTACAAGACACAAAACAGTTTATCTGAACGGGCCTGGTGGTTCTGGTAAAACAACTCGAGCGATTGAATTATTTAGAAACTCTGACATGATTGTGCTAACACCCACACACAGACTTGCCAGGGAGATGAGACAACGCAAAGTAAAAGCTTGCACGTATCACAGTTTTTTCAAATACAGTGGTGGTACGTGGACACCATCGCGGATGGGGACGAAATATATCCCTGAGAAAATCATCTGGGATGAGATAGACACTGTGCCGTTGGATACATTAAAACAGTTTCTGGATTGGCTGCTAAAAAAAAATACCGCAGTGGTGATGTGCGGCGATCATGGTCAACCACCGCCATTTACAGGTGAATCTCCACACACGTGGCTGAAAACTTTTGTAGATTATTATGAAGAAATAACTAACGATCACAGAGCACTCGATGAAACGCTGAAAGAGTTTAAGGCGTTGATCAGGCTACAAACTAATAAAGTCCAGTGTGAGATAATGCGTGAAATAATTCCAGAGACGGAGCTGAGCGACTTTTGGGAAACGTGGAAACCAGATGATTTAATTGTTGCAAGTAGAAAGATAGTCAGGGACACGCTTCAGCAGCAGTTATTTCAGTTACATCAGAAGAAATTTCCCATGTTGCCAGTGCCGTTGTGTTATAGACCAGCTGATACGCGATTGCAGAATATTGATGTTGATATTCCAGGAAAATCGGAAAAACAAAATTTAGTATTAAATGATATTGTTATCGTTGATGTTGATGATGTTGAACAGGCACTGAAAATGAGCAAATCCCCGTGGACGCTAGGATACGCTATGACCATCCACAGTTCGCAGGGACTAACTATTTCAGATACAACAGTTTGGATTGTTGATGATCGCATCGAGTGGTCAAATTTAGTTTATTTAGCCGTGTCAAGAGTAAGAAGGATAGCTCAGTTACAAAGAATTGTATTAGATGATGTTATCAACGACAGCATCAACAGATCAATCGCTGATGATACAATAAGAAAGAAATTAGCCGGTTACAAACAGAGCGACAAAAAAAATGGCAGAGAGTTTGATCTCGACGAAACATTTATTATACAATTACAACAACAGCAGAATAATCACTGTGCGAGTTGTAATTGTTTATTGCTGTGGCAGTATTCGAAAAACGACCCAAGGCAATTCACCGTAGATAGAATAGATAGCAGTCGCGGTCATACGCGTGAAAATGTAATGCTGACCTGTCTTGAGTGTAATCGACGCAGAGGTGCTGCTGCAGTTATTTAAGTGATCGAGGTGGTAATTGTGTATCCTCGGGAATCACCTGAAGTTGCTCGCGTTTAAACCCGCGTTGAGGAGCAGTCGAATCTAATCTGTAGATTGCGTTTCTCCCAGTTGATCTTGTTATGCTGGATATCCTATGTGTAGTAACACTCCATGTGGGATCGGTTGCTCTTTTTTTTCCTCCTTCTAGTTCGCCTGGTTCGTATAAATACCTAACGGTGACATTACCCAGCAGTGGGGACGCTAGCGTCCCTGGCTGCGTTGAAACATATCTGCGTGTACTGACGGGGGGTATATATTTTTTTGTGATTGCATTTACAGGTCTCATGTTTGTTGTTCTGGTAATTTCATTATTCAGCGCGGCTATCACGTTTGGCAGTCTTGCAACCCATTCACGAGATCTCGTATCGTAAATGAATTCCCTCGCGTACTGGTATCCGAATAATCTCTCAGCGAGTGTTCGGTTAAATCGCTCAACAATTGCCTGATCCCGATGAATTTCAGTATGCCCTCGTCGTATAACAACGTTATGCTGCTTTGTCAGTGATGATACCGCGCCCTGAAATTCTTTACCAGGATCAACTTGTAATAATCGGGGCCAGCTTAGAGGTCCTTGCTGATAAATTCGTTTAAACGCAGAGGCAACTTCAGCGGCTGTTTTAGTCGCTAACGGTTCTGCTTCTTTGTATCTACTAGCAACATCAACTACTGTTAGCGCGTATTTGTATGTTTTTCTACGGACAGTATCATGAGGCAGAAATAGTATGTCAGCCTGATGAACTTCATTGGGCACACTGACATCAAAATGTGCAAAATTGATTTGTCGAGGTGGTGGTAGGTAGATTTGCCATATTGCTTGTTTTGACAGCCATTTTTTGGCAACCTTGCGTGTTACTTTTGCTGCGCTGGCGAGTTTATTAATTGCTGAGTTACCTCTCCAGTATCCGGCCGGGGAATAATAAATCGCTTGCATTGTTATTAATTATCCAGCGCCTAATACTAATTTAGATTTCATCGCTGATCTTATTAACCAGTTGGCGAGTGACTCCTTAAATGATTTATTTTTTATGGAGCTTAGTGCATGAATTAATTTCACATCCGCGATATGCCTGTCTTGTAGATCTTTACTTAGATAAGCAACATCATGTATGTGACACGCTGCGTCGATAGCGTTTATCGGATACTCTCCCGGTTTTGGTTTAGATTGTTCATCAAGTCTGATATCTAGTCGGGTCCCTGGACCGCAGTAATTGTATCCCGGAAGATGTTTTTCTCCGGGATATTTAGCCCAAGGGGTACCTGGAAGTCGTCCGAGGGTTGCTGCGATGTCACCTCCGCTGACTTTGTCAGGCTTTTTTTTTGAAATCTAAATTTTTTTGTGCCACATCGCACACACTTACCAGAGAGTGCTTGTCTGTTATTTTTTGTTGTAATGGTTGTTATGTCGTTTGTAGGGGTTCGTGCCTTACACTTTACACAATATAAATCCATAATTATTATTCTTTATATACAAATGGAGATCACTGATTTTTCTGCGACGCGAAGGAAAGAACCAGTCAAGCATAATTCCGTGCTACCAAATTCTATCAGAATGATCATCATAGGACCGTCAGGATCAGGTAAAACGCAACTGCTACTGAACATGATAATGAAGTGGATGAAATGGGACAAACTATACTTGATAGCTCCGTCTGTGGATGATCAACGTTGTTATGATGTTATAAAAGATTTTAATGAGAGTGCAAAAGCGCTGAGTGAAGACGGCGAGGATGTTGTTGAATTTATAACTGATATTGAAGAAGCTCCGTCCGTGGAAGACCTTAACGGGGAAATAAATAACCTAGTAGTGTATGATGATGTGATGCTGGACAAGCAAAAAAATCCTGCAAGAATATTTTCACGAGGTCGTCATAAAAACACTGATGTGATTTATGTTACTCAGCGTTATACACAAATTCCTAAAGTAATTAGAGACAACTGTAATCTTCTTGCGGTGTTTAATGGAGTTGATGTTCACACGCTGAGAAACATTCATCAGACATGGTGTAGCGGTGATATGGACATAAATAAATTCAAAAATTTCTTTAGTCGCGCTCAAAGAACCCCGCATGGATTTGTGACAATAAATTTACACGACCCGCGGACACGATACCGTATCGGACTTGATACATTGTATGGTTAACATAAAAATGTTTCCTTGGAAATCTTCGTCTTCCCAGAGCAGCAGAGGGGGCGCAAACTACACCTGATTTTTCGATGATACCTCACCGTGGAAATTATGTCGGATACGAGTCGGATTTATTGAAGTAACTCGCGTTATATCAGCGGAAATACAAAGCATTTTCAAGGACATTTTTTTTTTGTCTCGTTTTCTGAATAAAAGTGTTATTTCATGGAAATAACGCTTCTATCGGGAATAGTTTTAGTGGATGGGGTGTCTCGGAAAAGTAGCTTGTAGGATTCGCCCCCCCTGCTGCTGTGGCACATGCACAATTGTGAGCATGCCACTATAATTAAACTCAACAACAACAACAAATCCGATAATTATATCATTTACGTATGCGCACCACATAAAGGAAAATGAAACAATCAGCTGTGACAAAATTGTTGCAGTTGACGTTGCCTAACACTTTAGGAGAAGTGTATCCAGATGGGTCTGAAAAACTTATCGTGTAAGATGAACCGTTATGAAAAGTGTAACTTTTTTATGTTTCCAGTCTTCTAATATTCAAATATCAACCGAGGGCTGGAAAACGTATTAAGTGTGCAATGTGCATTTAATTATAACAGTGTCGTCGTTGCATAATTTACAACGTATTCATTTCCCTTGATGAGAACATCAAGGACTCCTTATAAGGTTTTCTAATCAGATTATCTTTGTCTTTTAAGAATGTCCACACCAGCACATACACAATACACTTTTTTTTTTACCCAGCACATAACACAACATTTTTTTTTGGTATCATTATTTTGTGCATAGGATTAAATGATCTTGGTTAGGTATTTATCGATGTACAAATTTTGCCTAATCACTCACGAAATATATAATGTTATATGTTAACGTTGTGAGTGATTAGGTACAATTTACACATCGATAAATACCCAGCCATGATCATTTAATCCTTATAATTCCAATTTAGTCCTTTCTTTCGTCAAATCAACTTATTCCATCAATAATTCCAATTTAAGTAACGCGTACTTTCCTTTCATTCGCCGCTTCAGATCGCCCTATAATACATAACCTGTACAGAATCACACGAACATACTGACTACTGTCACAGTTACGTTTATTCAGAAACTTCATACTTTGCATATCAGGCAATAGCTACCGATGGTTTCAACACATTTAGTTTATTTACAACATTCTTGTTCAGTTTTAGTTAGTCCCATCTGCTAATGTCATTTGACCATGACCGTATATAATAACAGCTGATACGGAATGAACAAGTGTGCTAGATTAAATTTCCAATCAAACCTTAAATCATAATGGATTCTATCAATGAACAACATGGACATATAAACAAGATGATGCTATCCTTTACTAACATAAAGGTAACAATTAAATAAATACCGGAATAACATTTTATATCATTCTCAACAGCGTTAATACTTATGAAAACCCTTTCAGTGATCTAATGTCAAATGAGATGTAGGACACACGGTACTAATTATACGGAAGAACTGTGAACCAGTCTAGAAATGGGTGAAGAAATGATAGAGTATTTACAGGTTTGGTGGTCCATAATTGGTTAATAATGAAAATTAAAATTTTAGGAAAAATATCTTTTGAGAGCTTGTCCTATATGTAATGTAAAAAAAATATTGACAAATTTCTACTGATGGAATTTTAGCATTTTTACAGGCTTGACTCAGGAGTACTCAATACTGAAAGTAGCACCTGATTCATTTGGTGCAGAATCAATAACACGTGTTTCATGCACATGTATGTAAACAAATTGCCGCGGGTCATATGGTGTTCTCCACACATAAGCTTGCACCAAGGTTAGATGTGCACGAAAAATTATAGGTGTCATTATCAGCACCCATAAATTTTAAGTTATTGAATTTTCAATATGACAGTGTTTCCATATGTTTACCATTGGAGTGGAATTAGTACCGTGAGTCCTGTAACTACTGTCAGTCACGTTTATTCGGCAACTTCATACTTACCATCTTAAGCAATGGCTACCCGTGGTGTCAGCACATTTCTTTTCATATAAAAATCCCATTCCTTTTTTAATTTTAGTATGTCCTATACAGGAATAACATTTTATATCTTTTTCATCAGCGTTAATAATTAAAAAAGACCTTTTCATTTATCTAATGTGAAATTAAATGTGCGGTTGTTAAATGTAGAATTGCTCGCAAAACCGATAATATGTCTTGTTTGGTTGCATAGTGAGTGCTGGAGTGCTGGAAGGAATTAATGATTACACATCCAAAATAATTTAAATTAGCAAAACAATCACCTTTATTATACACATTTTTCAATGCTGTTAAAGTCACATTGGCGGAGATGGTAGTTTTACCATTTAAAAACTTTATTCAGTCTTTGAATAATGGTCTCATAAATATTTGTTTTTATTTTTGTGTAAGTGGTCATATCACACCATGCCACCAACACCCACATACGTTTTTTTAAATAAGCAAATGAAATTAAAATAAAACAAATATAAAAATACCACTGAAAACGCCAATTCTTCATTTTGTGTTTCGTTTAGTAGCCAGAGAGTATGGATTTATTTCAATATTGTAGCTTTTACGTCCTCCTTAGATAATTTCTTGACTCTTGGTTTATATCCCTCAGCGGCCTCAAAATTGACTGACCCAGTTTCCACGCTATTATTGTTGATGTTGTGTATGGCTAGGGTGACTGAGGTCATGGGGTGCTCTGTGAGGGAATTTATCAATCTCTGTTGTTCTGTTTCCTTTTCAGCATTTGTAACATCCATCGCTTTATCGTCAAATCCATCTTCATCTGTTTCAATCGCTGCTGTTATTTATATTAACTCCTTGTCATCTAATTGTTCCAAAAATTCCGCAGAAATTTGCAGTGAAAAATCACCGTAATCGGCCATTTTGCGCGCCTATTTAACAGACGAACGCGAAATTGTAAGCTATACATTTCAGTCAAAGAATATAGGAACAAGTATAAAAAGGGTATAATTTATATTTATTTTATGAATAAAAAATTAAAAGATGAAACAATTGTTTCACAATGACGTGTCTACAATGTATATTTATATTGCAAACAGTACAAAAACCGAAAGTAGTCCCAGAATTTATCGATGTGTAAAAAATTCCAGATCAGTATGACGTTACCGTTTACAGCAAATCGTATTGGAGAAAATCGGTTTCATGTATAAAAATTGGAATTATTAAGAATTAAACATTCACTGGGCAATTTTACCAATGTGCTGAAATACCATTTGCCGTCCTATGAATGTGCTTGATCCACATTTGTTTTCCAAATGATATCGACATAACGGAAATAATCATTTCTGATATACTGTAGTTTAACGAGAAAGGTTCTGCAGGCATTTGTGCAATAAAAATCTTGAATTATATAAATGAATCAAATATTGAAGAAAAAGCATGGATTTAGAAAACAGAATGACAGCTAATATCTTCGAAAAACTAAGCAGCTGAACATTTTTGAAAACGTTATACTATTCTGAAATAAAACAATATTCGTTTTGTTTGTCTACTTTCCTGAACACACCTTACCGCATTCGCGGTTCGTTTTTCTTATATCAGTCCACATGACAATTGAGAGATGAGTGACTTTATAATTATATGCACAGTTTTATTGAGAATGCAGTGAAAGAAGAATAAGACACAAACTTCAGAGAGGCAGTGCATATTTGATGATTAGCTGTCTGCCGTTTAAAGTTGTTGTTGTAATTAGCAGCGCAATGTACTTGTTGCCCAAAAGCGAAGAAGTACTAAATCGCTGAAACATTACAGGATAAAGAAAGGACAGAAAAGTTGGAATTCAAAGATTTACATACGAGACAAGCCGTACAATAGATTAGCTAAAACGACAACATATGTGGATTACTTGTTCATGTAATGATTTACACAGTGTGACTTGCACTGTATTTCCATTGACGAATATGACCAATATGTGCATACGTATCTACTCTCTTTCTGGTGAGCAAAATTATAGCTGCTTTGAGTAAATAAGCACAAATCACGCATTACTTCCAGTTATTATATGACCTTAAGACGAAGATGTAAATAAAAAATAATGATTCGCCAAATGCACCTCATTTCCTACACTTACCAAGGAATGATTATTGTTTCTATATCGCGCATTTATTGCTTTTGTCGGAAAATGAAGTAACGTCCTTCTTTTAGTAAATACGTTCAAATGGACAATTTTTAATGAATAATGTATTATAACTTTGTCTTATGATGTGCGTATTATAATACAACATTGTCCGACCAGCTGTACATCCTGTTAAATTATTGACTGCCCGGCCCACTACTTTACAAACCTTGAGATGATAATTCGTTGCACTTTTTCTAAATATATACTATATTAACATTGTTTTGTTATGTCTCACATTTCACGGTCACAAAAAGGAAAATGTAATCTTGAAACTTACTTCAGTATCCGAAATACAATTTTAGAAATACTGGCAACGCTTTCTTATCCTATTCAACAAGTTATACCGGATGCATATCTTGAGTATAATATAGTCCCGTCGTCGTTAAAATGGTAATGTCACAATGATGTCAATAGTTACATTTAATGAGGTCAATAGTTACCTTTAATGTAGTCAATAGTTACCTTTAAATTAGTCAATACTTATCTTTAAAATAATCAGTAGTTACCTTTAAAGTAGTCAATAGTTATCTTTAAGGCAGTCAATATTTAGCTTTAAGGTAGTCAATATTTACTTTTAAAGTAGTCAAATGTTACCTTTAAAGTAGTCAATAGTTACCTTTAAAGTAGTCAATAGTTACCTTTAATGTAGTCAATAGTTACCTTTCTAACAGTCAATAGTTGCCTTTAAAGTAGCCAAAGGTTACGTTTACAACAATGAAAGTTGCATGAAGTATTATTCCTTATTTCTTATTGGTCTTTACTGGCAACAAAATGAGTATTTTCCACTGCAAATTTGATAACAAGCAAATCTGATTTCCATTCATCAGTGTATATCTTGTGTGTAATTTCCTGCAATAATGCTTTACATTACTCTCAATCATTTTCACCTCTGTGAGCATGGGTTTTACAAGTCTACAGTCACAAACTAAGTAACATAAAAAAGGCAACAAAGAATTTAATTATCAAAGTTGTAAATGAAAATGTGAGAATCAGAAATGCACTGGTCCTCCAAGAACCACGTCCCTCTCAAGACGCACTGTCCATAATTCCTTTCAATAATTTATAACAGTTCTCAAATAATAATATAGTCCAAATAATGAGCACTTTCCATTTCTACTGAACAGTCCGAGCAAAAATGGGACCACTCTCTTAGTGTAGTGGTTAGAGCATCTGCCTCAGATGTGGGAAGTTGGGGGTTTAAACCCATCAAAGTCATAACAAAGACTCAAACAAATGGCACTAACAGCTGCCTCGCATGGTGCTCAACATTAAGAGGCTAGAGTTATGACTGGTTGGCCTGGTATAAGGAAAATGTAACTGGGTGCAATATGATGCTACAAGTCTGCGGCATGATGCCCCAGAGCTAGACATCATTATAAACTGAAACACTGCAGACTTAGCGATATGACTGAATAATCTTTAAAGCCATATTAAAAGTCCAAATCACACCCCTCCAAAATTTTTCCTCTCAAATAATATCTAAGTACAACATACAAACTGCAGACTTACTACATGAACAAAATAAGTGTGAATGTCTCAAAAGTTAAAATGAAACTGATTTTTTAATTCTCTCCTTATATACACCATATATTGCATCTGTATTTCACAACAGACCCCATGAAACAGAAAACACTACTCATTTGTTTCAATTTGACCTATTCATGTGACCTAGCCTAACCAATGGGAAGTTACATACTTATTCTACAAATGTTGAAACCACATCTGAGTCCTGAGAAATTAAGCCAAAAGTCTTACTATTAAGATTGCGATGATCAATTGTCAACACACAAGTTAACATTTACCTATAGATCCTATGCAACACACAAGTTAACATATACCTATAGATCTTATGCAACACACAAATTAACATATACCTATAGATCCTATGCAACACACAAGTTAACATATACCTATAGATCCTATGCAACACGCAAGTAACATATACCTATAGATCCTATGCAATATTATTCTCTTAACAGATTCAGGTCATGTAGACAAACCTAACTAAATGCAATACTTATTGTAATTCAATGCATGTATAATTTATGTCATACAACTTCATGTCTTTGAAGACATATGTTCACTACAGAATAAGATTGTGGATGTATGGGGCAGATAAGTGTAAAGTATAGAGCAAATATGCAAAGAACAAACTAAGACAATAAACTAACAGCATCATCCTTTATTATAAAATTAATTTTTCCAATAACTAAAAAATACTGGCATGCACAATGGACAGTAAAAAAAACATTCCCATCGTGGTTATGCTACATCCATTTATCAGACATTTGCCTTTATAATGTGCTTCGAATGTAAATGATTGAACATAATGCATACATTTATCCATTTATACAATTGCCTTACAAAATATTTAATTTCAATGGCTTGTATCAATTAAACAAAAAGAGACTGTCATATTTATGGATATTTATGTTACAATGTAAAATGTTGCAGACATATGCACTTTTCAAAGTAAAAAAATGGTAGGCTGTCTGTTACCAAGATAATACAATCTGACAGCAATAAACTGGATTTTCTTAATAATACAATCTGACATCAATCGACTGGATTTTCTTAATACTAAAATCTGACAACAATAAACTGGATTTTCTTAATAATACAATATGACAGCAATAAACTGGATTTTCTTAATACTAAAGTCTGACAGCAATAAACTGGATTTTCTTAATACCAAAATCTGACATCAATAAACTGGATTTTTTTAATGCTAAAACATGATAGAAATAAACTGGATTTTCTTAATACCAAAATCTGACAGATATAAACTGGATTATCTTAATACCAAAATCTGACAAAAATAAACAGGACTTTCTTTACTGATGCAATAAATGATCTTTTTCAATGATCCCCCAAAAACTGTAGAAAATATGAATGACCATCTAGTTCTTTCCCACTGACAGAACACTCAATGTTTCATATCACAGTAAAAACTTTGTTGTGATGTCTCTAGCATTTTTGGGTTAAAACCTTTATCAAAATATAAATACCTTTGAAATCAATAGTTGTCTAAAATAAAATAAGTGCAAAACTGTACTGTAGAAGAATCACACAATAACATGAATTGGTCACTTGATCAGCTACATCTATTATTAATTATTTGACCCAAGTACAAACTGACACTATTTTTTTCTTAAGGTTTATTTAATTTACATTTCATCTATAATGAGCTAATTTTTAACCAAACAATTATTCAACACCAACTCTATTTCTGATTTAAACCATACAAATGTTGACTACTTTGTTCATATAAACATACTCTTATCTCTCCTGCATCCCTACCTCATGATTTGAATGTCTATTGCCAAAACTGAGGACAACTCTTGTGAAAATTATGTTAACACAATAATGAGTCATATCATCTGATGATCAGCACTGTACATACATAGTTTTTACAACAGTCCAATAAAAAGTGCAATAATAGCTGCATTAAAAATTGTGACATACACTGCATCAAGCCATAAGTAAACAAGGGCAATAACTCTTCCATACATTAAGGAAGCACAGAGATTTGTCAATATGTGCATTTATGAATGATGACTATATAATATAGACTATGTTTAACTGCAGTCAATAAAATAGCAAGATAACCTGCATTCACAATGAAATGTTGTCTGGCACTATTTTCAGCAGTAGCACAAAAGGAACAGGACCTCCAAAAACAATGAGGAGTAGAGTGATTTGTTGACATGGTTGTCTTCCAATCATGATCATAATAGTTACCAATTTTCAGGGCAATCTATGAAAAACTCTGGGAATAGTTGCATTAATGACAATGTGTTGGATGGATGGAAATGAGTATTAATATATAGAGAGAGAGATAACACAATTAATATAAAACACCCTTTATTCACAGAAATCAAACTGTGTTATATACAACAGGAATGCACCCATCCCACAACTTTAGCTAAATGACTTCCCAAAAACTAAACAGTTCAACATAATGGCATGAATAGATGATCATCTTATGTACATTAATGTCTAAGATGTTTAATTTTTATTCAGCATTTAGTGTTTTTATGTATGATCATTTTAACAAGGGTTTCATTAATGAAATTAAGTTTTAAAAAATTAAAAATTGTTAAAATATATGAAGAAAAAATGTTACCACTTTGTCATTCATTACTCATGCTAACAGGCTTCAGAGGATCAAGAGAAAGAGAGAGAGAGAAACAAATTATGATGCATCACCTACTGTGAGCAACAAGTCCAGGGGTCAGTTTCATATCACAAACTGTCAGTGCACCCTAAAGTGAAAAAATTACCCATAAACCCTAAAGTGAAAAAATACCCATAAACCCTAAAGTGAAAACAAAATCCATGCACCCTGAAGTGAAAAAAATACCCATGTCATGATTGTTAAATTGGGTCAGAGATATATATAATGCTTAAACAAGGTGCAACAACCATAAAAATAATTATTGTACGCAAATCCAAAAGCAAGCAAGCAAAACATGTGTGAGCTAAACATTAGTCACATAGATGAAAATACACAAGGAGTTATCATGGGTGCATCAAGTTCAAGCTCATTTCACTTTCTTCATGCACTGTTTAATATACAGCATGATTCTGTGAGGGAAAATTCCCCCCCCCCCCAATGTTCAGGAGGCCTCTGTTTGACACTGTCTTCATCATCCCCCTGAATGCTTTTGGCTATTATCTACTTCATTCTTTTGGGACTTCAGGAGCTTATTTGGCCCGTTTGATGCTCCAGGTTCTTTTTAACAGAAGCCTCTTGCATCTTGTTGAACATATCAATATATTTTTGGTCCAATATCTTCTTCACTTTGGATTCCCATGAAGAATGCCCACCATCTGCCCTTTCCTCGTCTGAACTCATGCAGCTGATCTCAAGCACCTTCCTTACTGTTGCCATTTTTCCAAAACTCCATGATTCCTTCTTTTCCAAAGCAGAGTCTTCTTTTAGATTTTTGCTGCATGATAAATAAAAGGGAAGAGGTTAAATAAACACACAAACACCCCCACCTAAACATACTATAACATAGTCATGGAAGCCATGAAATTGTACTCAATAACAAGTGAGTTTCCTTTCGGATTCACTGTACTAATTCAGCGCTCATATGGAAACACCATGATATTCAAAATTTAATAACTTAACATTTCTGGGTGCTGCTGATCAGACTGATATTTATCCATGTACAACTATCCTTGGTGCAAGCTTCTATGTGGAGATCATATGAGCCACTGCATCTTTTTGTCTACATGTGCATAAAACACATGTTATCCATTCTGCACCAAATGATTCAGTTGTTACTTTCCTTACTGAGTGCTCCTAAGTCAGATCTGTAAAAATACTAAACTTTCATCAATATAACTGTGTCTATATCTTTTTAAAATTACAGATAGGATAAGCTCTCAAAAATATTTTTACTAAAATTTTACTTTTCATTATTAACCAATTATGGACCACCAAACTCGTATATACTCTACTTTATGTTAATTCACCCATTTTAAGACTGGTTCACAGTTCTTTCTTATAAAAAGTACCACATGTCCTTTATGCATAATACTTATAGACTATGAAATATGAATGTGTTACACTGGGGGGGGAGTGTTGGCAGTCTGTAAACAATGGTTGCCATTTTCCCCCTCTGAATATGCTAGCCCCACTAACCTCAGTGGAAAAAGCTGTCTGATAATGCCTTCACATCTCCTTGTCATTAGAATATGCAGTACTGTATCTGTATGGGTGGATATTACACTGATAATGCCTTCACATCTCCTTGTCATTAGAATATGCAATACCGGATCTGTATGGGTGGATGTTACACAGATAATGCCTTCACAGTCTCCTTATCACTAGAATTCGTAATAATGGATCTGTCTGTGTGGATATATAACAGATAATGCCTTCACAGTCACTGTGTCACTAGAATAGGCAATAGTGGTTCTGTGTGGATATTCCACAGATAATCCTTCAGTCTCATTGTCACTAGAATAGGCAATAGTGGATATGTCTGTGTGGATATTCCACACATAATGCCTTCAATTTTTCATTGTCACTATAATAGGCAGTACTGGATATGTCTGTGTGGATGTTCCACAGATAATGCCTTCATGGTCTCCTTGTCACCAGAATAAGCAATACTGGATTTGTCTGTGTGGATATTCCACAGGTAATGCATTCAGTCTCCTTGTCACCAGAATAAACAATATTGGATTTTTCTGTGTGGATATTCCACAGATAATGCCTTCATGGTCTCCTTGTTAGTAGAATAGGCAATATTGGATCTGTCTGTGTGGATATTCCATATATAATGCCATCACAGTCTCCTTGTCACTAATTGTGACATTGCCCTTGCTTGTTGTAAATCCAAACAGCTCTTTTACTCTTGCATACCGGAGTTTGTATGTTGCACCTGAAAAATATGTACTGGTATATTCAATAAATGACTACTGTAGAATAGAACCTAACTTATGTACTTCATATATGGTGTTGTACTCACTATACAGTGTTGTACTCACAATATGGTATTGCACTCACTACATGGTGTTGTACTTACTATACAGTTTTGTACTCACTATATGGTGTTGTACTCACTATATGGTATTGTAGTCACTATATGGTGTTGTACTCACTATATGGTGTTGTACTTACTATACAGTGTCGTATTCACAATATGGTGTTGTACTCACAATATGGTGCAGT
The DNA here is from genome assembly GCA_028554795.2 of Sinohyriopsis cumingii. Taxonomy (NCBI): domain Eukaryota; kingdom Metazoa; phylum Mollusca; class Bivalvia; order Unionida; family Unionidae; genus Sinohyriopsis; species Sinohyriopsis cumingii. The sequence continues at coordinate 36,131 of JAPYKE020000287.1, forward strand.
ACTCACTATATGGTGTTGATAACTGTTGCAGTATGTTTGTTTGTGTCCTAATAGTAATACAGTATTGAACAAAATGAGTCATTAATGTGAAAACATGTAAATGCTTTTACTAATTATAAAGTCAATGGACACTATTAAAACATAAATATGCACATATTTAAGCCAACACTATAGTCTATATTGTTAGAAAAAAGTCCCCAATATGGAATTTTATGAGATTAAGTATCTGTAATACCACTGGCATGAATGGTCTAGAGTCAGTGATGGTTGAATTCTATTTAAGGCTCCACAGACAGCAAACAACTATCATTATTATTAAGTATTATTGTATCAATTTATGGTATCTGGAAAAAATACATGTACTCGAAACCCATGAATCTCCAAAACAGTACATTAAACTAGAGATATATTCCAATGACATGAATGCATCAAGTTTTGCTTTTATTTAACTCTGCATGTTTCAAATATTTAGCAGCTGAAAGTGCATGACCCCTTGTCTAGTGAACCTGACCTTGATCATACATCTACTACCAATATAAAAATAACGATTCATTTAAAAATCTAATGGGGTTGGGTAGCTAAGGAGGAAAACAAATCCTTACCCTGTCTAGTGACCATGATGCTACTACAATCAAGGTACTAACAACCATAAATACATGTCAAGAATAACCCCACCATCCACCCCTGCCAATCAATATGTCTATTGTCTATTTGTCTGCATATCCACCTAACCATACAAACTGGGTCAGATTTTTAAACCAAGTTTAAAAGAGCTATCATATTTAGCATATATATATATATACTAATTATACACTGTATTAAGCCATGGTGCTGGGGAAACTTACAAAATACAAAAGTCAGAATATGATGCCAGAGTCACCATTGGGAGAATGGAGAAAATAGTTGCTGTGGGAATGTGAATGACAACAAAAATGTCGAATCACCTGAATTTTTCCTTTTTTTAACTGCAATCATAGGTACTCCATGCTTCATTTGTACACAGTCATTCATTGCCAATTTTTCAAAATATGTCAAACATATAAAAATCCTTCTTTGGTCTGGAAACTGAAATTATAATAATAATAATAATAATAATAATAATAATAAAAAGAATACAAACAACAATAATAATAATAATATAATAATAATATTTTGATGTAAATAAAACAATAATAATAATAATAATAATAAAATTATTATTATTATTATTATATGTTGGTATAAAAAATAAATATATAAATCCTACATTGATCTGGAAACTGAAAAACTACTACTACTAATATTACTACTACTACTACTACTACTAATAATAATAATCATAATAATAATAACAACAATAATAATAATTTGTTGGTGTAAAAAGCAATCCTAATAATATAATAATAACTTGGTGTAAATGAAAAAATAATAATAAAAATACTAATTATTATTATCATTATTATTATATGTTGTGTAAATAATAACAATAATAATAATAATACTAATAATAACAATAATATGTTGCCATAAACAAACAACAACAAACAAAACAATTCCCCCTGTGCTGTTGCTATTTTTAAAAACATAGTTAATAGCTGGAAATGTGATAAGTCTCAAAATTGGTACCCTGGGGTTACACCAAGAGGGTGATTTTAAATTATGTCATTTAAATATTTTTCCTTATACATATATATATATATATATATATATATATATTGTGGGAATTTTTAATCATCAACCCAACTGACATCCCTGGCAGCATGATCTGAGGTACACAATGTATTCCTATAAATGTCCCATCATGTCCTGAACTGCTGTTACAGAGGGGTAGCCCTTCCCACCTTCAATACCCTGAAATATGACCAAGTGACCAATGTGAAATCCCATAAGTTATATTAAATAGCCAGCTTTGGTGAAGGCATAAACCAAATTTCAGACTTGAATATGCAACAGTTTACAAAATATTTTAGACTTTTGAACAACCCCTCCAACCCCTAATTTCTTCTATTATGGCAGGTCTCACTAGAACAAACAAGATTTAGAAAAAATAATAGATACACACACATACATGCATACATACATACATACATACATATTGGGGGAAAGGGTCACATTTCCTATCATGATCTGCAAGTGAGAATTATGTTATTTCTGCCCAGATTTTTTCAAGCAGATAATGATAGTTTGGTGGAGGAAGATTGTACATATTTTCAAGTGAAATAGGCTCTGTATCTTACTCATTGTTTTCTTGTTTTAAAAGAAAATAAAGCAGAATCTCCTGGAATTGTTCATAGATAAGTACATATACAAATCATATTTGGTTGAAAATATACTTAGCAACATGACACTGATATGTGACATCAACCTGTATTCCATGTTATGCAATCTGTGTAACTAAGAACATTATATAGTGAATTATCACAACTAGACCCTAAGAACATAATACTTATTTTAAATTTAATTGTAACTATAGAACTCAAATATTTTCATGTATCAATCTGATTATCCCACTAATCTCCAGACTCCATGTTGTTACTGACTCTAGTTTTATTCCTGACAAAAATTATAAATTATGGCAACGAAAGAGACACTTAATTAATCCTGTTCTTGGCCTTTTTCTGTCAGTTTGAGAGATTCTACACATTACTTCAAATATTTAGCTTAATGTATGTAAAAAAATACCCATTTCCATAACACTGTATTTGGATTCTTGTTCTGGGCTCTTTCCAGTAGATGATAACTAACATTTTTTATATGGTTTGTGTAAGAAAACTTGCTCAAAGATCCCTTCCCTGCAAATATGCATTAATACATTATTCCTGGGTAACTTTTATGGCATGAGGTATAACATACATGTGTTTTTTACTTCATGGTCATTAGTTCCTCTCCCAATTCCTTAATAGGACAAGACCCAAAAGTACAGGTCCAAAGTAAAAACTATCGTGAAATGAAAATGCTTCATTTTCTCCTTCATTATAACAGCAAAGTTACATGCAAGTGGTACCATTTATACACGTCAAGATTTTCAACCTGTGCCAAGGTGCATCCCTTCATCATAACTGCAAAGTTATATGCAAGCAATATAAAACTATACACGTCAAGCTTTTCACCCTGTGGCTAGGTGCATTCTTTCTCAATAACTGCAAAGTTATATGCAGGTTATATAAACTATTATATGTCAAAACTGCCAACCTGTGCCAGATACAGGACAAATGATCCTCATTTGTCTTATCCAGTAGAAAATCACGCTACCTGGTCTCCATGATCCGCCATTTTGTTATGTCACATGACAATAATGTTTTTATAGAAGCCACCTGACCATTGTAATAACATTAGTGGACAGTCAGGGTACCAGCCTAGTACATTTATGAATAACCATGTCTCGATCGGAACTGCACTCGGCCATTTACGACAGGTCGTAGGAGGCTTCGAAAGTTGTATCTTCAAACATCAGCTTTCGTTGTTACATAGGTAGCGCACGAAGAGAGAAGTGTCTCTCCGTGTTGGATTATATGTTAGATGAATGAACTGTAAATAAATCGCAAGCAACGAAACGTGTACATTTACATCCTTCATTGCGCACACACATAACACACGTTTTCTTTCTAAATATGTAAAGGTGCGTCAAATCTAAACTTTTTATAATGATCCATATGCCATCATTCCTGTTCGCATACTTTAACATAAATTATAATTCGTGCTGAACAGATATAAAATAAAATATACCCTAAATAATGTATGACGTGATGCGATGTGATGTGATTTGGATTTTTAACTTAGCTTTAAAAAAAATTCAGTCATATCGCTACGATGTCTGCAATGTGGCAGTTTATAGTTATGTCTAGCACTTGGGCATCATGCTGCAGACATGTATCATGATGTCCCATCCAGTCACATTATCCTGACACAATGCTTGAGGTCCTGTGTTCGATCCCCGGCCGAGTCATACCAAAGACTTAGAAATATGGTACTAAAAGTTGCATCGCGCTTGGCGCTCAGCATTAAGAGGTTAGTGTTAGGACTGGTCGGCCTGGTGTCAGGATAGTGTGACTGGGTGGGACATCATGCTACAAGTCTGATACAGACATCGTAGTGATATGACTGAACTATTGTTAAAGCTACGTTAAAAGTCCAAATCACACACAACACACACATGTATGGTTGTATGTATGTGTGTGTGTAAGTATGTATGTATGTATGTTGCATGTATGTATTTGTCGACCTTTCCGGTGGCATAAGTGGTTAGAGCGTCCGCTCGGAAGATTTCGGGTTCGAACCCCGTCCGAGTCATACCAAAGACTAATACAGATGTTACTAGCAGCTGCATGACTGTGCGTTGAGCATTAAGTGGTTACGGTTAGGTCGGCCTGGTTTCAGGTGGTACATGATGATATATGTCTGCGGCATAATGTCCCAGTGCTGAACATTAGTATGAACTGCCACATTGCAGTCATCGTAGGGTTATGAGTGAAAAATTGTTAAAAGTACGTTACAAATTTAAGTCACATACATATAGACACAGACACAAACACACACACATCTTATTATTCAACCAGTAACCAACCTAGAAATGTCCCTTGCAAAACTATTTTGATTGCACACTATGTGACCGACTTGGATACAATATAGGACAGAGTGTTGAGCTGAAAAATTCCATAGGAGTTCGTATTCGTATCGTTGCTTGCAGTTTACCTGTCATACGTGTACTATATTGCTTGTAAACTCTTAAGACGGCAATTATACTAAAAGCACGAAGAGGCAGACCTATCTAAATTCGTTTCTTAGGTTTATGTTTGCATTGTATTAAATTATATTGGAATAATAGGCTAATATAAAACTTAAGTGAGATCGATCATGCGCTTGGCTGAAAACCTATATTACCATATTTATATTGGTTAAACGTTAGTTCAACGCGTTAATACTTTAAACTACATGTAATTACTTTGGAATATGTTCAACGAGATATTAGAGCACACTGTGACAGAAACTACTCCAATATTGACCCATTTGTCTAATTCTGTATTTCAATCTGGATGCAGTATTTTGGTAAAATTTACTATTTGTCAAATAAACAAAATGACTGTGTTAAATGATCCCAGCAATTATCAAAGCGTTCCAAGTATCCTTGTGCTAAAAAAAAGAACGTCGGTGCTATCTTGAATAAAATGACTGACAACATGGCCCGTGGAAAGGGAGATAATCTATGAAGCTCAATCTGGTTTCCGAAATGGGTGCTCGCCCATATTAACCTGTTTTAAGTCTTCAAACGTTGGTATATACATATTTAAGCAATCCTGTTTGCAGATTATTTTGTCTTCTACTTATTTTTACAAGCCGTTTGATTCGATATATCACTCATAGTGTTATGAATGTGTAGAGAAGTAGCATATTGAAGTCAAAATGTATAATAATCGTCTTTATGTACATGTCTACGTTGATCGGCATTATACACAATTTATCATTCTAACATAGGAAACATAAACGATTTCATTATACGGCCTTTGATTTTGATCTATGTATTTCTAATTTGGTTATTAAATTAAGATAGAAATATATGAATATAATAGTTGTTATAATTGTCGATTTAGTATACTGAATGATGGTGATATTGCTGATTGTGCAGATACTGTCATAAATCTAGGATTTCAAGCTGTGGAGAAACAGGGTTCAGTATTAATATTTACTAAACTCAAAGTACTGTTTGCATAAATGGAAGTATTCTGAAAACAACGAGGCAGATTCGTCTCTCTTAACTTTGCCACAAAAGAGAATTTTTGTGGGTATAATTAGTAAGAAGATGCTGAAAATGTGCACAACATAATATGTACCGGTTATTCGAAATGAGCAAACAATAGGTTCCTTTTTTCCTTTAGCATGGCCGATATACCGTTTACATACAAGATTTTACAAAGTGCTTTAAAAACTGGATGAAATGGACCAGAATGATCGATTTGGCATACGCAACACAATGTTGGAAAGCAACACGAAAATTAAACCAAAATGGCGTTCCAGTCCTGAACCACTATCCCCATAATATTCACTAAATGATATTTGACGATGTTCGACAAATGCAATCTTATATATAAACACCCATATTTGTTTTTGTGTCCAACTGGATAAAAAGTAGGTCAAGAGTTCGAAAATTCGTGTTATCCCAATTTGACTTTCATATTTTATATTTACTTCTTTTTTAAAATTTTTGTTCAAACTTTATTTTAAACTCTACATCTCATGGTTTTAAAACGTTGCTTACTTTTCTTTTATTTTTATGTTGAAACTTTATTTCAAATTGCGCATGCATTTTTTTTAATTTGTCTTTGTACCATTTTAACTTTATGTTGGAACTTTTTTATGAATCCCATCTGCAAAAGAAGAGGTCACGAGTTTAAAACTCGCGTCATCTCAATCTTGTTTTAAAGATTATGTTGAAACTTTCTATTAAACTCGCTCATCACAATTTTTATTTTATATTTTATTTTTTCACTTTTTTAAAAAAAGTTTTTATTTTGGATCGTTCTTTTATGACCAACGTCTGCCAGACAAGAAGTCACGAGTTCGAAACTCGCGGCATCCCAATATTTTATTTTGTTTTTTAATTTTAATTTATTTTTGTATTGAATCATTTTTTTTTTCAACACGCGCATCCTAATTTTTTTAATTTTATTTCTTTTACTTTTTTTCTATTTATTTGTGGAAACCTTCTCTTGTGACTTCCGCCGGTCCAACAAGAATTAAACTGTTTCTAAGCTCGCGGCATCCGAATTGTCTTTCCTTTATAATTTTATATTTGAACTTCGTTTTCAGCTTTCGCATCCCAATTTTTGTTTCACTTTATTATATCTACTTTTTGTATTTGCTTTTGAAACGTTTTTTATGACTAGCGTTTTCCAAATAAAATGTTGCTTGTTCGAACTGAAGGCATCTTACTTATCTCTTCTTTTTGACTTTAATGTAATGGTGACAAATTCATTTTTACTTGCGCATCCCATTTTTTCTATTTCTTTAATAAATTGTTATTATCATGGTGAAATTTTCTTTTATGATTCTCGTCTACCAAACGAGGGGTCGCGAGTTCGAAACTCGCGGAATCCCAATTGTTTATTGTTTCAATTTTTACTTTCTGATTTTCATGTTGAAACTTTCTTTTAATCTCATGCATCCCATTTTTGACCTTTGTATTTTTGTTTTGATAGTGTCTTTTATGACTCCCGTCCTAAATACGATTTCATCGACAGAGTATATGAATTTCTTTAAAGACTGAAGCAAACTCGATGTTTCAATTGAATGATCATGATGTAACTAAAGAACGACACCAGCTTATATTTATGTATCCCTTAATTCTTCGGTAATAAATACGTTTACTTTAATTTGAAACAAAGGTATATCAAATGATAGTAATATATTGTATCAGATATGTGGATTGTGTTTGCATTAGTGATTTTGATTCTGCTATTGTGCTTGTAGCCTGCACGTGAACCTGGTGTCGAATGTTAGCTGCTTCAGGATCGATTTATTGAAACATCGCGTGTGCTTCAGTCTTTAAATGAAATCTAATTAACTGATGGCATACATCATGAATTCATCACTAATATACATTTTGCTTTTATTTCGGTGGGAGAATTTCAACGAATTATGAAGCTTCATGTGTGGTTTTAGTGGGATGTGCTTATAATCTTACACTGGTCATGTCAGATCAAGACCTGATGTTATCATCTGCATCAAGCCATTGTGAATTAGCTATATTAGCCTCACATCAATGACAAATTATACCACTAATTATAAATGTATTTCATCAAAATGTAACACATTTTTTTTTTTTTTTTTGGGGGGGGGGTGGGGGGGTGGCATTATGCGTCATTCATTGGTTTCAGCCAGTGTATCTCAACATCCTTGAAAACGTTATACAATTCTGAAAAAAAATTTCGTTTATCTATTTAATTCCTCGAGCCCGCCATACCGCATCCATGGTGGGTTTTCTGCCTTCAGTCCAAATGTTCATTGAAGGATTATTGACTTGATAGTATTATATGCACAGTTTGAGGGCGAAAGGTGTGAAATAAGAATACGACACAAACTGAAAAAGGAACTTGCCGATTTGATGATGAGCTGTCTGGTTTTGTAATCAGCTTCGCTCTGTACGTTTTGCCCAAATACTTTAAAGTACTAAATGGTTAAAAACTGTACAGCTTTTTAATTTATATTTATTCAGGATAACGAAATGACAGAAAAGTTACAATTCATAGATTTATATGCGAAACATTCCTTAAAATAAATCAGCTCTAACGACAACTGGTTTGGATTACCTTATTTTATGTAATGACTTACAGTGTGTGACATACAGTTTTCCATTGGTGAATACGTGCATGCATATCTCCTCCCTCTTGAGAGCAAATAAGTCGAATTTATAGAACCTTGTCTAATATCAGTTTTTTATATTTTTCAGGAATAATTACCTGCTCACTTTGACTTAAGCTGTATTTATATTTGCAAATATCTTCATACTTGTCTACTCTCACGTTTGATAGCAAATACGCGGAAAATATTTAACCGTCTAATAACTGGTTTATTGTATTCTTTAAGGACGAAAGAGAGAAGAAAGAAAGAGTAAGTATAATTATATGTGTTTTCAGTAAATAGGTAAATATTTTGCATTGCATAAAGTTAATGTATGATTTCTAAGACGCATATATTTATGAGAATTAATTATTCGTCATATGTATTGCATATCTGTTATCATTTAACAAGGCAGGATTATTTTCAAAATCTTCTCTGGTTGATATTTTTCCAGTATCCCGCATTTATCGCTTTCGTCGGAAAGAGAAGTTACATGTATTTATGGACTTACGAAATATGCGTTTATTTCAAGATGTTCCTTTTATAATATGACATTGTCTCCCTGTTAATCATGTCAAAATTTTTGACTGATCGGCCATAATATCACCAGCATTTGATAGATGTTACTGAGTGTATATTTTTTTTCTCCAAAATATATAATGTGACTAACATTATCTGTTGGATCTTACAATTCACGGTTAAACAAAGGAAAATGGAATTATTACTTTTCTTTCAGTGTCCGGAATACAATTTTGTGGATACAGGCAACACTTCCGTATCATATTCATCAAAACATACGCGATGCGTCACTTCAGTAGTACATAGTCCCGTCGTTGTTAAAATGTTGATATCGCAACAAGGAAAGGTTGACTAGTAGATTAGGTTAAACGTCAGCTCTTGTGGAATATTCAGCAAAAGTAGCGGCATAAGTTGTAATTGTATTTTCGCATGGGTTTGTTTCCCCTTTTTGAGACCTAATAAGCGACGTTTGTTTCACCGATTCTAATATCACATTTGTTTAATTATTTCAGGAAGAAAAGCAGATACAAGCATTTGTAAGTATAAATATATCTCCTGTCAGTCATTAAGAGATAGATATGTATTTGTATTGGATTATCAAGACATATATTCATTAAAATATGTATTCATCGAATTTAAGCCATCATTTACTACTAAGTATAGGACCCCTCCGATGGCCTAGTGGTAAGAGCGTCCGCCCAAATGCTGGAGGCCGTGGGTTCGATCCCCGGCCGAGTCATACCAAAGACTTACAAAAATGGTACTAACAGATGCCCCTCTTGGCGCTCAGCATTAAGAGGTTAGTGTTAGGACTAGTCGGCCTGGTGTCAGGATAACGTGACTGGGTGCCCCAGTGCATACCATCAGTATAAACTGCCACACTGCAAACATCGTAGCGATATGACTAAAAAAGTGTTAAAGCTACGTTAAAAATCCAAATCACACACACATACACACACACAGTACTGAGTATAACGTTACAGTTTAGGTATCATGCCCCTTTTCCTTTCTATAATGAGTTATCAATAGCATTACAATGACATCAGGTAATAAAAATGCTTTATATTCGCATATAATAAAAGGGTATTGTGTTTGATACCAACTATACATGAATAAGTTCATAATACAACTTTAGATTTTCTGCAGAGAAATGAAGATGTAAATGTTTAATACAAATATGAAAACCACAACAGAAGGCGCATTCTTTATTTAGAGTTTCCTCTCCATTACTGAAGAAACGATTGGCATTTTGCCATAATTGTCAGGAGAGTGAGAGTTATACATTGTATATTGTGATGCTGTGTTTCCCAGACATTTAAATCTCAAAGCCTGCAAATTAGGATTGATTTCATTTCAGTTTCCTGGCAGTATCGTTTACTAACCAATGATTACTCTTTCATTATTGTTACGTTCTGTTGGTATAAATACCTCAGGAAAATATATTTGTGAGAGTGACAAAACTTACTAGAGTAAGACACTTTTACGGGTGGTATAAACTAACGTCTTTGTCGTAGACCAGAAGAGACTAAGGGTTGGTATGTTATCCATTGTCCTTCTGTCTGTCAGCAATATAAATTATCATCGTACAATACGTGGATAATTGCCATAAAACGTTACACACACATACACACACATCGCGAGTTTAGTTGTTCCTAAATGAAAATTTTGCTGCTCGGACATATAACATGGCCACCACAGCAGCCGTCTTGAAAATAATGTTATCGCTATTCCTTCTTAGTAGATGGTCATATCGGTATGGAGTATTCATGATATCAACTATGTCCATATTGAAAATATTGTTATCGCCAATCCTTCTCAATGCAATAGATGACCATTTGTCCATAATTACGCAAGACAGCTTATACAGGGAAGTACGTGTACACTTAAAAATAAATTTACAATCATTGTGAGGTATCATTTGCCTGAAGGATACAAAGAAATTGTATGTAGCTTGTGCAAAATGGTTTATAAATCGTTACAATTAAATCAATACCTCATTCTAACTTACTAGTAGACAGTGAGTAAAATGTAGAATTTGACAATAATCATACAAAGAAAGTTTATATGGCTTGATATTCAATATTCTCATTACTGGATATATAACATGGATACAAATGAATATATGATGGATATCGGAGAGGTTACTCGAATATTAAACGTTCTTATCAAAGTTTCGTTCATGCCACACCAACACCGTACGGATCAAGAGACCATACATTTTATACCAAAGAAGATGCTGGTATTAAGAATCATAACAATTGTAGTGGTAGGTAGTTAAACAGCATTAGTCACAGCCAACAAATTATACAGTATAGAACAGTTTACAGTTACTCGGAATATTTTACATTTCAGAGACATAGTGTGAGATTGTAAAGAAAATGCGGGAAGTTTATTCAACGTTTCGATCATGAATTTTGTTTTGTTTTCACGGGGAAGAAAGGAAAATAGCATCCTTATGAACCTAAAGATCTAAAAAATTGCATCTACTTTCACAAAATCAGTATAAAGTATGCATTGGATAAGGCTATGCTCTCTAATCACCTACAGGCATTAGAAAAAATATATTGAAACTACCTACGAGAAGTATATTTTACCATTTCTATTATCACGCTTATTGTGTTCTTTCAGCGAATGAAGAATCCATTGGTAAGTACTGTTTTGAATACGTTATGCATTATATAATATGTATTACTCGACGTTAATCGTTACTGAACGGCTGATTGCAAAGTCTTCAATTCATTTATCATTTAATTTCTTTAGTTGTTGAGATATAAATGACACTATTTAAGAACACATTAGGATATCTATCTTATTGTTTTTCCTTTAGCTTATAACGAAGTTGTCTTTTCTCAGACACAGTAACACATGATGTATTTCATAATAAAGGAACGTGTCTTCTCCACATTAATGAGGACGTACATTATTATTACACAAAGGAAGTAGATAAAAGAAAGTGCAGATTATAATGGGAAGCAGCAGGGAGGGCGAACAACCTCTAATTGGTTCACCTGCATTTTCCAAAATACGACTTCCTGGGGAATCGCAAAAATCGTTAAAAAAATGCGATATTCAGAAAACAACTCCGTCGATGACAAATTGGTTTACTTGTTATCGCTGATAGTTTTTTTTTCTTCGATGTAACTTAAGAAAAAATGCGCGATCGTCGGTGACGCGTTGAGAGCGTCGCCCTCCCTTCTGCTATGTATTAAATTTTTTATCTAACCCGATTCGATACCGTGTTCGAGGATCATGTAAGTTTATTGTTATAAATCCATGTGGGGGTATTTTAGCACGACTAAAGAAATGTTTATATCTATTTATGTCCATATCACCGCTGCACCAAGTTTGATGAATATTTCGTAACGTGTGAGTATCAAGTCCGTTAAAGACAGTAAGAATATTAAAGTTATCCCTAATCACTTTAGGAATTTGTGTATACCGCTGGGTTACATAAGTTACATCTGTGTTTTTGTGTCTACCTCTGGAAAATATCCTAGCTGGATTTGATTGTTTATCCAACATTACATCATCGTAAACAACTAAATTGTTAATAAATCCATCAATATCATCAATACTTGGCGCTTCATTAATGTCAGTTATAAATTCAACAACATCATCTCCGCTCTCATTTAACGATTTTGCTTTTTCAATAAAATCTTTTATTACATCATCGCATCGTTGATCGTCTGCAGGTGGAGCTACCAAATACAACTTATCCCATTTCATCCACTGCATTATTACATTAAGTAACAACTGCGTCTTACCACCTCCAGATGGTCCTTTAATAATCATACGAACATAATTTGGTAGCGCTGCATGGTGCTTAACTGGTTCTCGTTTCCTTGTTGCAGAAAAGTCAGTGATTTCCATATAGAAAATATATAAAAAGAATATGGATTTATATTGTGTGAAATGCAGGGCGCGCACATCGACAAGTGATCTAACAACCATTACAACAAAAAATAATAGATCTGAGGTTACGGGCAAGTGTGAGCGATGCGGTACAAATAAATTTAAATTTATTTCCACTGGCAAGTCAGGTGAAAAACCAAAACCAAAGTCAAAACCAAAGTCAAAACCAAAATCAAAGCCACAGCCAAAGTCAAGTAATAAAACAAAGCAACACGGAGGTGATATTGCAGCAAAATTAACAAAACTATCCGGTACTCCGTGGGCTAAATACCCATGAGAAAAAGACCTCCCAGGATATAATTACTGTGGTCCTGGAACCAGACTTGATATCAGACTTGATGACCAAGATCAACCAAAACCAGGTGAGTATCCGATAAATGCTATTGATAAAGCGTGACATGCGCATGATGTAACTTATAAAAGTAAAGATCTGCAGCATAGACATCTCGCGGATGTGAAATTAATTCACGCGTTACATTCCATCACTGACAAATCTCTCAAGGAAAAATTAGCTAATTGGTTAATAAAATCCGCGATGAAAGGTAAATTAACGCTAGGTGCTGGTAATTAATTATAAATGGAGTCGATTTATTATTCCCCAAAAGGATATTGGAGGGGTAGCGCAGCAATTAGTAAACTCGCTGAAGCAGCAAAAGGTACGCGCGATGCTGCAAAAAATTGGTTATCCAAATAGGCAATATGGCAAATTTACCAACCATCGCCTAAACAAATTCACTTTGCACATTTCAATATCAGTGTTCCTAATGAAGTTCTCCAGGCCGACATATTATTTCTGCCACATGATACTATTAAAATCCGAAGACGTCAAATAACATATAAATACGCGCTAACTGTAGTTGATGTTGCAGGTAGATACAAAGATGCAGAACCGTTAACGACTAAAACAGCATCTGAGGTTGCTTCTGCGTTTAAACGAATTTATCAACGAGGTGGGCTACGATGGCCACAGCTGCTATAAGATGATCCTGGCAAGGAATTTCAGGGTCCAGTATCATCGTTGATGAAGCAACACAATGTCACCATCAGATGTGCACGCACACGCATTACATGATACATATTACTCGAATTTAAATGTTATTTGACCACTGATAGCAAAGTCATCAATTCATTTATCATATAATTTAACAATCATTTTGAGAATCAGATGTTCATAGCAATAGTTTAGGTTACATTAGAGTCTACTAAAGGTTTTTCTAGAGCGAGTATCGAAGTTTTCTTTTATATTATTCAATATCACAGGATTCGTGTTATTATATGGGTATAAATATTCTGCAGAGTAATAAAGGCGTACACTATTATAACAAATAAGAAATACATAGTGGACAGTGAAGATTATAACGAACGTATGCTCATTGGCAAGGTAACGACCAGACGTTCGTCATTATTGCTAAGTAATTATGAACTAATCATTGCATAATGATGCATTCCCCATACATTTGCCTGGTAAAGCCTTCGTTGTTTTACTTGATTTCATCTTCCTCAAGGGTATATTGACTACCTATCATTGATTATGTTTACATCATGTTTGTGTTGTAGAGACGGACATATGGTGTTATTTTTTAATAAATTGGAATAATACTTATGTATCACATAACAACTGTGTTTGTAGATATATAGGCTCTGTTTACCTTTAGCTTCTCTGAGAATTATATAGACATTTACCTGAAATTAGTAATTGTACCATACATAATGTACGTACATGTGAAACCTGGTGGTAAGCGAGGAATATGTACTTTGTAAGCTTGGAATATGTTTGATAGTATTAATCTTCTTTACTTTACACTTAATCATCTCAAGCACATTTGGGATAAACAGAAAGGAAAATGTATACTGATGTAGCAGTTTGTGTATTTCTTGCTTCATGACAAAATGTGTACGGGTTGTAGCAGTATGTGTAATTCTTGTTTAGAGATAAATGTGGCTACTTATCAGTGAGATTTAGTTTCTGATACGATCACTGTTCTTAAATAATAGATACTTTGCAAGAAGCGGATTAGTCTTGGGACAAATAAACATGTACTATTAAAGAAACGATAGAGAAATGGAACAGTGACAAAATTAATAAAGCCACAAAATTGTAACTAAAGTAAGTGTAACCAGGATCAAGGACCAGGTAAATAAAAAATTGTTTGTATGTGGCAGTAATTACTATATATGAAATAAAGGGCATTACATATCAATATGTTGTTATTCAAAAAGATTTGCCAAGTTTTATAATTGGTCTTTACAGATTTGGTTTCATAAAACGATAATATACTGATTATGTCATTGCTATGGTACGAGATGTTAGACCTAATTAGGGGATGCATTTTATTGCATAAGGAAGCTATACCACCTACCTTCACCAACATTAATCTATTGCATACATCGTCATTGATATAAAACAAACAGTCAACACTGCTTATAGGAAGTATCTATATCACTTTCTTGATTGAAACAACAATAAATTGCATCTCACACCTTTAAAGTGTCAATCAGTCTCTCAAATAAATCATTGCCTTCTACAAGTAGCTTCTCGTAGCCTAAAAAAAGGTGGTTCACTCTGTCGTCACTCTCTTTTCCATATATTAACACAATATATAATTAGATACGCGATGCACAAATAGTTTTCACTACTTCAGACAGAGGCCATTCACTCAGTGTCAATAGTTCAAAGAAAACCACATGTTACATAACGTTAAATCCGAACAAATATATCTGAAGTTAGTTCCATTAACCATTAATTCAACATTTTCTCTCCAGATTGTTCATTCTTGACATTCAACAGCATAACTAAGGAATAGCATAACTAATGTGTCGATTCCAAACGATTTTTTATACTCTTGCTACATGTCTGAAATGATATCGTCCGTGCCGTAATTCTTAGCAATTTAGTAAATGACTTATTCTATCCTTACTGATTTAAAGAGTCTTTTAAATACTGATATAGACAGGTAAACGTAGTAAGCATACTTTTTCAGATATATGTCACTCCTTACCCGTTCACATTCTGTTGAAAAGGGATACTTTCGCCTTATCTGTATATGTTTGGCTGCATTTCTATTACATAACACGGTTTTTCTGTCATTGAGTGTGTGCTACCATGTTACACATTTGAATAGAACAGATGGTAGAATACTTATTTTTCCAAATTGTAGGACTTGTTAAGGGATTTATTTCGCCGTTTGTGATATAGATACAATAAAAATGACTTTAACAGTAGTTTTCTCCCGTCACGTGCTCCTTCTCCAGCGTTATATGGTTTTAAGTTGTGTGTTAGAGGAACGCCAGGATACTACTTAGTTTAAAATGGATGGTTTTGAGATTTGTCAAACAGAAAAGCGGAAGAAAGTATACATTCTTTTGTTAATTAATTCAAAACAGAGTCTTTGCGGCGTTATATATGTCTTCACCTTTTTGCGTACTTAGATCTTTTCCCAAGTAACTGTTATATCGAATGATGCGAAGGAACCATTTTAGTGATTTCGTCATGTAAAAGAAGCAATACACGTGGACACCAGCAATGTTATAGACCACACAAGGAATGGTTCAATTCAGTGATCACATTATCTGTTATTACGATCAAGATCTGTTAAAGTTTGGTAAGATATGTTTATTATGATCAGCTGTTTTCTACAAAATAAAAACAAATGTCGCGCTCTCGAACGAGTCTTTCATGATGCGAAATGTTATTTATCGTATTCCAAGTCTTAACATCTTGTACATTAAATAACAGTGCCAACTGCATAGCATGTGGTAAAATTAACAAGACATGTAACGTATACATCGATATCTCTATCCATATAATATCATATCGTTTTCTTGATACAGGTAGCTGTAGTTCTACTAACGGAGTGGTTTCTAAAAGAGTTATAATGGATGTTGGAAAGAGATCTGTTCTGAAAAAAAAAAACGATAGAAACACTATTGTATATATTGTCATACGACTGTTTGAAACACTGGAGCTATAGTTATATCCTGGCTATAATTAGTATCTAATTTCTTCTTCCACCGAACTTGTAAGGTATAACTTTGCATTGCTTGAAGCGGCTCGGGGATTGCCCTGTCTAGTACACTTTTGTGAATATAATGTCAAGTCTTCTCTTTATTGAGGGATCTAACGTCAGAGCGGAGTTCTTCTTTAGCATGACTTTGCTTAATAATTTATCAAATTAGGCATCTTTCTTTGCTTTAAACCGATGCTAGGATTATTGTCATACGGATAAGTATCGTCATGTAATGACAACTAGATAAATCGTCTTGCCCATAACTCTCCAAGAGAGTTGAGAGTTGAGGTCGCATAGAACTATTATTCCGTTTGCTAAAATTTCAGAAATGCAATCCTGTTTAAATATTTCCTTCCATGAAAACAATCTCACTGAGTTTAGAAAACTCTGCAGTTTTCTCAAGCTTGCTACACTGTACTATGTCGTACATTTTTTATTTTCACTACTTCGTCTGCAACAATTGTTTAACATTCTTATAATTCGTGAGTGACCGATATTCCCAGCCTTGTGAGCACCAGACGAGTTCTATTTTCTACGTATCTACTGCGTTTCGTCATGAACACATTTTTTTACGGTTAGTTGTTCAGAAAACGGATTACCATACGAGCAAACTCATGTTACGGACAGAAACGTAGATGTCTCGTCCTCCAGTCTGTTCATCATGCTATCAAAAACAACTCCAATAACGACATTCGTCGCTCGTTCGACCATATGCAGTAACTTTAAATGTTTGGAGCCTATTGTTTTTTTTCTAATTACTCACTCATCTGTCTTGTCGATGTTCTCTTCCATTTTACATATGTTGTTATATACCCCATGCCTTGTCGTGATTTGCACAAACGACAACAACATGCTAACTTCAACTATTCATAGAGATATTGGCCTTAACCACTAAAACAAACTTATTTTTGCAATGCAATATGGTCTGTCAGAGATTTAGATGGTTTCGAGGCAAAACTTATACAATATTGTTTCAATTCTTTCATTGTTTTGAAGTGGCTTGCTGAACTAGTAAGTAGATACTGGCAACATGGTTCCTGATGCATACTATTTACATTTATATTTAGATTTTACAACTACATCTAACGTTCGATTTTTACGAGCTCCCAACACAATAATAACGCATATGGACTTTCAGTACAAGATTGCTATTCCCAGAGCACCATGTCCCTTGGTCTTCTTCAAATTTCTCTGTTAGCCTACTACTCGAATATGAAAGGATTTAATCACGGGATTTATGCTGTGCAGGAAATTAAGCTCTCCTTGTATAATATATTACCCATTAAGTTACTGTAATGTCTACACCGTTTAATAATCAGTTGATGTACGGTGAATCGTAGGTTGCCCCTTTTACGTTCCATGTCATTTGCCGATACGTATGGTCAGATATTGGACGGCCAAAATAAATAATTTTGATAAAGTGCAGCAAAGATCATTGATTGCTGAACCATAATTTACGTATGTTATAAAATGTTCATTTCTCTAAATTCGATAATAGCGGCTATTGTCACCATCGAGATATTTCTCATATTATAAACATGCACAGATAACTGGTGTCTAATAACCTTTCTATGAAACCTTTTCAAAATCTGACCCTTCATACTAGCCAAAGGTTTAAAAGGTTTGCGTGTCTCGCCTGAATCCGCTTTGTTCCATCATCCTTGCTGATACACTTGTTTATCTCTACGCAACAAATATTTACTTGTATCCTTCAGATTATAACTCGACATTAATATGAATTGATAACAGTTCTGAGCCCTTATTTTATGTTAGTTGCGGTAACTTTGTTTTTATGACTTTTGTCCCTTTTTTTTGTCGTTGGAGCTCTTGTTGTTGAGATCTTAGCGTTTTGTTCTTGCAGTTGCTTCTCCAATCTTTCTCATTTTGACGAGTCATGATAATATTGGTAACCTTCCTCTCCGCTATTAGTGATTACCATAACTTCTTCATTCAAGAACTATGTTTACCAATGCGACAGCTCAGTCGGTCCCTTGTCAAGTTGATATGTTTGACTGAAATTAAGTCACGAAGATGTGTATATATATTTGAAAACTATATTAGTCAGTATAATAAGTCATGTTACATATTAAAAGGCTTGTTGTCAATTGAAACCAGTAGCATAACAACATGTCAAATGTATGAGTTTCCTAACTCAGCATCCTATAACGAGAAACGTATGGAACTCCCAGAAAGCAAATTGGTACGAAAGTTACCCAAATTAACCGTTTTGCACTGCTAAAGGTTATCTTCCTTATAGCTTAGAAGATATGTTTGGCAGAATCAGATAAATAATTTAAGGAGAGAAAGTGGTGAAAACAATTGTGCTATTACTTGTTGCCATCGAAATGTGTCTGGACCTTTGAAGCTGAATACCTTTGTCGGTAAACTTGCAGCAGAACAAATACACTTATTTTTCACATTTTTAACCATTATAGAGCTGTTAATAATCCAATCAATAGATAAAGAGAGATAAAGATATATAAGTGGTTCCGTACAACTAATTAGTGAATATGATATTGTACGCTGTAAATTTACGTTGATAAATCCTACGTACAGATTGACAGCTGATATTATAATCAAGCAACATTATTCCAAAGTTATTTTTAATTAGTTTAGCTGGATGATTTGAAAAGGAATAATACAACGTTTGAACTTGTACATAGCTCCTATTTGCATATAATGAAATGAATTGCAAAATGTACCAAACATAAAGACTAGTATAATGTGATGTTCTAACAAAAGAAGAATAAAACGTAGTGCTATGTGAAGATGGTAGAGTGAGAACAGAAAAGACAGACAGAATGAAGGAATTAAAAATACATAATTTGACTTGAACAAGATAATTATCCCACACTCCCGACTTTGCTTCTGGGTGGGAAATATAATATAACCCAAACTAACTCAATTATAGTATATCCCATTAAGATATAATTAAATTAACATATACACCAACACACAGATATGCATAGCTTAGAGTGGAATTTGTTCCACTTGAACTGGGTCATGACAGAGTTACGATGGTCCGATTGTGGTAAAGAGAAACCTTTAAAGAGATAACTCTTTGAGTTGTAGTGTGTGATAGTTAACATTAAAAAGGATAACGCGTAATAACTTCTTTAGGATAGCAAATATATTACTGTCTGTAGTATATCCATTTTTCCTAGTAAATCGAAAATAAGGAAGGCTTGCATTATAGAATTGTAATACATTATACAACTTTAAATATGAAGACTGCAATTTACTAGTTAGCTGCTTACAAAGTCAATACATCTGCGAAGATGATTCCCATGTTTATTAGCCAGGTGAATTTACTCTATCTTTCTCTCTCTATCTCTCTCTATCAAAAAGATATACACAACATTGACAGTTGCCATCAGTTACAAATGACCTGCTTGCATGTGAAAATAATAAACTTTGTCAAAATACTTGAACTAGGTGTTCTTAAAAACACTAAACGCACCCTGTGCCCTCATTCAGAGTTTACACTGTAACATTGCCCTTTTAGTTATTGATATGAGCTAGTGGTATAAAAGGAAACTTAAAGATGTTATTCTTGTTTTGATGCTTAATGCCATTTCTCGGTACACGATAGGAAATATATGGCTGCCAGTATATGTGGTGGAGGTAGAATCTCCAGCAAGAACCTCCTACCCACATGAAACTACTGGTAGCTTTCTCACATATCTAGATTGGCCTAGTGCGAAACTCGAACCCAAGAGGGCAGAAGTGAAATGTCAGTGATCGAGAAGGCGAGCGCTTTGGACGAGTCGGTCACCCGGTTCCCGAAAGTTACAGAATGAGAGCTTTTACTTCATTAATTTAAATGTTTTATAATATAGCAAATCTACGTTTAAGAAATTCAAACCCCAAATCGTTTGCTGATTTGATTATTCTTTCTTTTTCCTCTTTCTTCGAAGCTTAGTTTGTAGGTAAGTCCGTTTGGTTCCATTTTGATCTCCATCATACAAGAGGTAGTCAATTCTGGGGGCAACATCAGTCATTGACATTCTTCTTAAAATCATTAGGAGATGAGGTACAACGCTTGTTGACAGTATACAATATGGGGTAGGCTATATATTGTCCTTCCTATGTCATAGTAATGTCTGCAAAGGCTATTACTTCTTCTGTCTTGTTTCAAATAGTTTCCCTCAAAATCGTTAGAAGTGCACATACGTTTTAATATATTCATATCGATTATTTAGAACAATCAGTTTTATTTTACCTGATTATAAAGGACGTTTCTGTTCATCATTTTGAGTATTACCTTCATGCAGTATCATTTTGGGGCTGTTCAGTCTATCAATATTGAATAACAGTTTATAGGGAAATGATCTCTAAGCTATATAAACCAAGCTATATTATGTTTGTGTTTAACAATGACCATGCTTTTTTGTTTGTAAAACAGATTATTCAAAAGAATATATTATGAACTTGCAAGTGATTAAATCATTTAAATTCAATTTTCTTGAGGTCAAAGATGATATTTTTTTGCTTATTTACAGGCGAGCATAGATCTCGTAGATTGAAAAAATGTTTATCACTTTCATCCAGATTATACATTTCTCCAATATGTTTCAAAACAAACAAATTCCGTAATAGGGCATTTTCGAAGTATTGATCCTACTCTCGATGCTTCTAGCTATAGTTGCCAACCAGTTTTAAAACGATTATATTGCATAATGGTACATTTAAGGACAACATATTAAGAGAAACTCATTGAGTTTCAATTTGATTTTTGGATGAAATGTTTAGGTTCATCATGATACACACTTGTAGGTGAAATCCCTTTCTATCTTGCCTAGAGATAGTGATAGTCTAGTTTGTTCGTCTTACAAAACCGCAGCCTTATTCGTGCCGACATGATGCAGTTTACCTTTCCAAACACAGGATATAGCACCATATTCGAAACTGTATATGATATTTAAAAAATTAATGAAGTCGTTGATAAAATTTAGCACCTAAAAGTTCACATCAAATCCAATGTACGCACCAGAAAGCATAATATTTTTCATAAACTAAGACACTAAATACAAAGTCGCGTCCTAGTCTTATACATCCAAACGAAACACCAAACATCACATAGTGTGACTAAGAGAAATAACCTTAACTATGGTCACTTTGGCGGAATATTTACATCCAATTCCGTACATTTAACAGATGGATTGGCTAGGTCGCATGCAAATTCCATCAAAGATGATATAAATGTTTTTCTCCCCTAAAATATGATACATTTTTAAATGCAAAATACATTTTATCAAGCCCACACACGCATTTCCTTGGTACATTTCAGAGTAATCAACCTTATATATATATATGTCACATATTTCTTCAGATAAACCAGTCTTGATGAAAGTCGGCATTCCCTAGACCAATTACCACCATCATCAAACAAATAATCATCATTATTATTCATGATACAATATTCCTTAAAAAGTGCTGGCATGTGATTCCTATACTCAGTGTATGGACGCTTACTTACATCGGTGTGGTTTTCTTTAAGCACAACGCTTTTAGGAAGGCATGTTCTTCCGTGCAAAACCACTCAGGTGGCCTATTGGTTAGAGCGTCCGCCTCGGATGCGGAAGGTCATGCGTTCGATCCCCGGCCGAATTGTACCAAGGACTTGCCCAAAAATGGTACCTACAGCTGCCTCTCTTGGCGTTAAGCAATAGGAGGTCAGTGTTAACACTGGTGGGCCTGCTTTCAGGATAATGTGACTGGGTGGGACATTATGCTACATGTCTGCGGTATGATGCCCCAGTGATAGGCATCACTATAAACTGTCACACTGCAGACATCGTAGCGATATGACTAAACAATTGTCAAAGCTACGTTAAAACTCCAAAATCATACACACACACACACACACACACACACACACACATTTTCGTGCAACCATCAGTGACAGTAGGTCTAACGCGATGCTTAAGATACATTCTTTGCGAAGCGTTACACTGGGCACTTTTACGTGAGATCCATTGTTAATATAATAATTGTAAATATCTGACACAAAGCAATAAACACTAAAAGCATTGGAATTTATTAGCATTTTTATATATATATATATATATATATATATATATATATATATATATAATTGAAACACGCTACTTTTTATTTGGTGCTACACATTATGCAGCAGTTTTTGTTCAACATCCAAAACTATACATTTTGACGTAAAACTTCAGGCTATTTTTAAGCCTATGTAGATATACCCTATTATGGTATATATTACTATGGCAGTAGTATTTTGTTTTGGTGTAACCCATTTTCAGCACGTGTTAGCCATACATGGCGGACAGTATATATGGTGGTGGAAGAACCCGGTAAAATTCCGCGAAGAACCACCGACCCACCCGAAGATACCTTCAAGCTTTCTGACATTTAAACACATTAACAGAACACGAGACCCAAATCCAAGCGGAGAGAAATAAGATGTCAGTGATTGGTAAAGGCGAGCCCCTTAGAACACTCGGACACTAGGTACCAAATAGTATGTTAACGTAGCGTCAATCACATTCTTATATAAAAGTACCAAGTTAAAGAACTTACGTTTGAAATATTGAATAATTCCCGTTAAATTTCGTACAATGGTAGTTATAAATAAAAATTATTCAACTCCAACCATGTGTCTTCATTTCAAGCCATTCATCTTGGAAATGGTGATTATTTCCATTGGACGTCGTCAGAATGAATGGACACTTTGAGACCATTATTATGTGATATATACAAACTGATTAAATTAAGTGTTGTCAATAAAATATGTGTATCTTACTCAAGGAAACTAGGTGATTGAGGTAGCTGGGATACAAACTTTGTCCATGCAGAATATATATGGGATAAAAAAAAAAAAGACTAACTGTAGATGACATTAATATTGAATCCGTAAATAGGTTTAAGTTAAAACATATTTGTAGAAAGGAATATTTACAAAGTGTGACTTCATGTGGAAGATTTCTGTACACGCATATGTAACGCTTTGATGAAGATTTATATAGCAGGCGTTCTAACTACCCAAATTATACAGAGAAATATAAACAGGACAATAAGAAACAGACAAACATAAAATTAAAACCTTGATCATATATTGGATTTTATTTCTCTCGGAAACCTCATTGATGTTATTGCCTACAATACACGAACTCGGCTTTCACATTTTTAAAGAATAAGAAGGTCACATTTTACTTTGAGATAGACAGAGACAGATAAATGAAGCATGGACTCATAGCGATTATGCAATTGTATAAGGGAAAAAGCTTGCACATATTAAAACAATAAAGCTTCAAATATAACTGCAAGACAGGGAGAGAAAGACAGAGAGACAGGGGGAGTTTAATAATGTGTGTAGTCTTAGTGATTATGCCACAGTATACGGGAGATGTATATTGTTGAATCAAATCTACAGAATGCTTGTTATTTTTATAATAGGAAACATTCTAAAGATAATTAATGACCCAAACGTACCTGTTTACAAAAACAAAACAATATATAAATTGTTGTTATGCAAATATAATAAATATATAATACAAGATATAGAATACAAAAATAGAAGTGGCGTATGTCGGGTTTATTAAGACAATTAAAATGTAAATGCTAAATAAGCGAGAACGATAAAGATCAAGAGACAGAGACAATATACAGGGCTTGTTTAGAACCATATAATGACTATATACTGTAATTTACTTTGACAAGATAGTGAAAGACTCGTTATTTTCATTTTTAGGTTTCAATTCGAAGAATAGATAGCAATAATATAAATTATATAATATAATGACAAATGGATTAATTTAAAATGGAACATAAAGCTATTTTCTAGTTTAAATGAGTCTTTATGTTTTGTTTTTATCAGTTAAGACATATAAATGATGTAGCACGTATTGTGTTGCTAAAGGGTGCTACTGATGTCAGACAAATTATAACGATAAATCAACTCGGCGAAAGTGAGATTCAAGATCATTATCGACGCTAAAGCAAAGTTTAAGTTGTATGCATCAGATGGCACATGGATGTTCTATTATGAACATCTGTCTAAATGAATCCTTGATATAAGAATTATACATTAATAGGAATTGTTAACCTTTCCAAGGCTCTTTTTCGTATGTTAATTGTCATAACTTCATTTTATATTACGCTTAGTCTCTGTCTTCCTTGTGAGAGCTGATGTTATTGCATATGGTATTTTGTTCTTGCTGCTGCTTATGATATGTTTGCATGTTGATAATTGATGATCACTGTGGTAACCACTTTATTCGTTATCATTGATTATCAAAGCTGTTTCATTCGATGAACCGTGTTTACACTAGCGGAACACATCAGTCGGCTCTTTTCAAGTACAATGCTCTTATGTTTAGCTGCAATTAACTCAAGGATATGGGTAGATATATTTCAAAACTGGATTGGTGGATATAATAAGTAATGACACAGATCAATAGATATGTCGCTAGTTTAAACCAGTAACATATTAACATGTCAAAAGTATGAGTTGACATTCTTGGCTGTATGCAAAGAGATACATATGAAACGACCAAAAAGCTAATCGGTGTGACAGTTACTCAACATACACGTTTATCTTTAATAAAGAATATTTTTCTAATTTCTTGGAGGAGATCTTTTGCATAATCAGATATGTACTTTAATAACGAAAGTGTTGCATACATTTGTGGACATAAGGGGATTTAATTGTTAAGCGTATATCAAGAGGAGGAGCTATCTTCATACGAAAAGCTATATAATGTTGCTAAGACTGTGACAATATGAACAAAAATGTAAATATCAATGGTATCAATTTAGCGTTGGTAGAAAATTTGCTTGGTAGTTGCGAGTGCGAAGAATAGTACATGTCAATAGAGATTATATTGATTAATTGTCCTAAGCGATAATACAAAGAGCAGCGTAATAGTCATATGTATTTCTGTGTATTTTACAAACCGTCCAACAATACGGTGTTTGTGTTATTTCTTTCAGTTTAGGGTATGATTTTACATTAACGATGAATGTACTCCATGGCATTACATAAGTAGACATAGTTGAAAATGTCATGGGGTGTATTTACATTACAAAAATATATTAAGTTTATTGTGGAACATCAGGTGATGTTTGTCTGGAAAATATCATTGCTGTAGGAGGTGAATTATAAGCTAACCATATAGTTTTATCTATTCTTTAGCGTTGCGGATTCGACAAAACGTTCAAAAATGTTAATGTGGTAGTGGGAAAATGCCTGAGGACATTAGTTTCATACTCGTTCCATCCTAATATTTCAAATGGGTAAGAAAATAGATGGCAATCCTTGGTATGCAACACTGTATTTAAATAATGATAAGAATGTCATAGATGTAATAAATTATAGCATGCATTTCTGTGTTGATTAATACAAAGGCGTTGATTGTTTGAAGCTTTAAATTGTATTACATAAATAATAATGAATGCACGAAACAAACTGATTGTGCTGCTACAAGAATAATTCTAAAGTAATTATTATTTTATATAAGTGGCAAAAAATAATTCACGTATGTGAATCCATGCAAGCAAAAAATGATGATTGGAATAACGTTTTACAGTGTATTGGGCGAGATAAAATGAAATTTAAGAGGTAATACTAGTTATGTTAGCATCTAAACTATGATAAGTAATAAAAAGAACAATTCGAAAAAAATACAATTGTGGTGAGATAAGCTCAATAATGAAGATTAAGCAAGCATATAAACATACATAGACTGCGCGAGAATATATATATAGGGACGTCTTTGTATTGCATCCTAATAACTGTAACTGTAAGAATAGAATAACCATGGAGCCATTTAACCAGACAAAGGAAGAGAACCAACAAATTAATGTATTTTAGTTAAAGCTTTATTTTCTTACCACACTCTGCCACAGACCCACGTTTATTATTTTAACAAGAATATATGTCGTAAAAATTTCAAAGAAATTCCAATAAGTTGTAGATATATTTGTGAACGAGTATAACCCGAATTATGTTATCGGGATTTACATGCAAACAAGAACCAAATTATATTCCGATTGAATTTCGCCTAATGAAAACCAAACATATTTGTTGGTGTGATCATGATAAGCCATCTTCGCGTCTTGATTCAACTGCTAATTTATGCAAGACACGTGCTTTATTGACACACATTAAGCCATTCAAAATTGAATCAAATTCATATCAGCTATCGTCAATAATACATTTGTCATAGTTTATGTTTATCATAGCTATCTGACTAATATTTCTCGCATCAGTAAGAAATTGAAACGGTGAAACGGGATTATACTCTATTCTGGGCAACACAAATACATGAAGTAAGGTTTTCGGTAACAACTTCTCTAGAAAAACTTGTTAGAATTGTTCACACCATTAGTTATATAGTATACCGGTCTTTAAATTGTATACAATTATCGGTCTATTTTTCTTCGTCACAGCTTACATCGTGCATGTTTGCTCACTGTGCATTTGATCAGCCTCTGGTACCTCTAGGTTATTTTATAACTTTTTAAACAATTACTTCTTCATTTATGTCCCTAAATTCACCAGAAGACTCCTGAAATCAAAGTTAAGGAAGTTTTGTTTTTCACCATGATTTGGCTTATATATTGTCAGTATGCTCCGCAAATTAATATAACCACGTCGGTACATTGTAGTAGTTCTTAATATACTTTTTACTAATTTATTTACTGTATATTTTCCCCAGTGTTGCAACATTCCTGTTAATATCTACTAATTCAGTGCAACAAATAATCCACATTACTATATGAGAAAATATTCCTACCAATAGGTGAAGATTCACAGTGTATTGATTGACGCATGATGGCACGAATTAGATCTTGATGAAAGCAGAAGAACAACAATAATGGAAGTGATTACATAGTCCAAAATCTGTATGTCCCGTGTGTAAAGTGGCTTCAATGCCTTAAGCGACGAAACGTGACAAACGTCGGGTCAAATTGCATATTGATCGATAATATAATTTTATTGGTCTAATTCCAGTACTAAAATAGTTCTTTATTTTTTTATTGACTTCTATTTTGCCTCTCTGTCTGCCTGTCTGTATTTGATCGATGTTTTACTCCTGTATATGAAAACCTCTTGTGTCAGCTACTCGTTAGGGATTTACACTGAATCAGCCTACAATGAAAATCTCACCATTCGTACAAATATCATGTTGTGGGAATGACTTTCTCTCTCTTTCTCTCTTTATATATATATATATATATATATATATATATATATATATATATATGGTTTATTGACATTAGCAGAGAGGCAGCTGCCTGATAATAAATATACTGACATCAATACATCAAAAAAACATTAGCAGAGAGACACCTGCCTGATACTAAATATACTGACATCAATACATCAAAGTAACATTAGCAGAGAGGTAGCTGCCTGATACTTAACATACTGACATCAGTGCATCAAAGTAACATTAGCAAACTAAGATTAAAGTCTCAATGTAGAAAACTAACCAAGCACAGTTACAAAAATCTCGGAATATATTCATATTTAGTAGCATTGTTTCTTCTCTTGTAATGCTGACTCAAACATGTACTCCAAATCAGTGGAAAAAGTTTTTCTCTACGTAGCTTGCAATAACGCAGAAAATCTTGCCTTGTTAGTCCTGCAATGATATAAAATACGTGTCTTCCCTTATTATCTTCTTCTTCTCTCTAAACCTGCGTTATAATTCATGATCCTTGGTTTCTAATAACTAGCTGGCATAAGACAGGAAAACCATGTTCGAAAGTGTACTTGGGATAGCAGAAATGACTTCAAGTATGTTGCTGAAAATGCAGCTTTGGAAAGATTTGATCACGTTCCGATAGCATATACATGGGTGATCGTGGTTTTAATTTACCAGTATGGTACTCAACGTCGGAACCTAAACGAAACAGCTGAGGTTCCAACAAATAATTTGCAGTGAGACTCAGGGCTAGATTATCTGATAATATGACCCAGTTTTTGTAAGTAAAGCGTTTTAATGAATGCGCGTATTTACATATTTATGATATGTGTACAGTTTAAAGAACGAAACGCACACTGTATTCACACTGGTGAACAATATATGATGAAACTACATCACTTCGAGCTCCGTAGTTACTCAAGCTTTCACCTAATATTGGATATATGCATATTTACTAATAGGTTTAAAAGTTATAGCTTTATCGACTAATGTTCAGTGGATTAATATTAACTTTGCAAATATGATGAATAACAGAGCTTTCAAATCATAAATTCCCAGTGAAGTTTATAGTAAACTGTCATGGAGATGGCATCATGGTGTAAGTTTCTCGTACACTAATTAAGAGGCGTCAGAACGTAATAAATATATGTTATAGCACCAAGAGTATTAGAAGCCTTTCGTGATCAAATTAATTCCAGATTTAACTGTTATACAGTGGGGATATGCAATGAATATAGATCTGATATAGTGTGAAAAGTGTATACTGAATCACTGGAGTTGAAAGACTGTATTGTATTACGTGTGACATATATGAAAAAGACAATACATTGCATATCCCTGATCCAACCACTCTTCCAACGTTCCGGTTTTGTTTTAATGTTAGAGACCGCATGCTGGAGCCAGACATTTAAGTCAGAGTTATGACCAGTGAAATTCCAACATTTTAATACCCAGTCTCAAAAGCCTCATCCTTGTAATGTTCTTAAATTAGGATAATCTTTGTTATTGTACTCGGTGTGAAACGTATCACAACTATAATGTGCTTAAATTCGAATATAATATGTAATAGTAATCAGTGTCCAAAGCATGTTACAATAAAAATGCATTTGTATGGTGTTCAACAAACCTTCTTTTTGACTATCTCTTACTGTATTTCTCTCCTACGTATTCCTCTGATCATTACCTTTTACTTTTTTTAGTAAATGCGACACATCATGTTTTGTGTTTTTGTGTGGTACAATTTGTGCTATATATTTATTATGTTCACATATCAGTACATATTTTATGGAGATCTTGTCCGAAATTAAGTTGATATTGATATTATAACGTTCTAAGCATGTATTAGTCATATCCAGTGCGTTAGCTCATTGGAGTAAAATAAATGTAGCAAATTATTCCACACCATAAAAGTTTGACGTTTTCCAATTAAATGTATTTTCATTTGCAACGTATACCGCGAAATTATATAATGCACATTGAACAGTGCTTTTCCTATCACCACCAGCATTTGCTTATTAAGATTTCATGTAGATAATCTGTAGCGAACATCAGTGTATTTGCAGATTTTCTCACACCGGATATATGCTAGGCAAAATTTGTTCGTTGGAATAAGGTAAGCTATACGTTCGACCTGATGGTAGTATCGAATAACTAACAACTTTTGCTATCAAACTAGCATATTCATTAAAGACTATCGTGCCGGTAATGACATGAAATACGACCTGGCAAATATTTATAGATGGATACATATTAACACTTAAGCCAAATTTAATTTTTAAAACTGTGAACTATGTAACAGCCTTATATGCTGTAGTGTGAAATAAATATTTGAAGTGGATTTTCTTGCTGTCTTTGCCAACTCAACAATTTAGTTTTACTGATACTTACTTTGATTCCAAATGCTCTGATATATCAACTCTTTTTTCGACAACGAGGAAACAACAGCGTCATTTAGCTATAAAACAATAACCAAATCGATATAATTTACTGTACAAATGTGGTGAATACTACATGTTATATGTGTGAAAATATATGATATACATATTATACACAAAACACGGAATAAATGAAAATTATGTATGAAATCAATATGTACACAAACATAATCTGATTACATATTTTCATGTTTTGTGCACGTTTTAGTTATTTTCTCACACACATAACGTATCCATGTCTTCAGACCATATTAAACTACACAAAGCGAACTTTAAAGACATTTTAGGATCTATGGATTCTCAGCTGAACTGAATTTCCGAATGTACAACTTCTGTTTTACCAGCATTCAAAATGGTTATCACATATGTGGTTGAGTTTTCCTTTCGAAAAGCTAACTCAATTTGAAGCAAGTTTCCATTGTGTCTATCATTTATCACCATCATCAACAAACAACCAACGTTCTATCCACTTGAACACTACATATATCTAAAAGAAGGAACGATGACATACTTATGCTTTTCCCATCAAATCGAGCTTTTTTATTAAATACGTAAACATTATAAATTTGTCGTTCCAAGCTTCCCTCTTTTTGCCAGTTTGCTCAAGAATCGTTAGAGATGACATGACATGACCTTGTCCATATCATATAATGTGAAATATACACAATTCAATCTCAACAGGGCTGCATCATTTCAAACAGCTCGTCAAAGAGATTGCTTGTATTTCCAATGAACATTGTGAACATCATTAAAAACTTTCTGATTGGACCATTATTATGCAACATATAAAAACCGATTATATTAAGTGTTATAAATGCATTGTTTTTATAAAAGAAATCTTATCCAAGGTAACAAGGCTATTAAGGTAGCTAGGATGCAAAATATGTCTAGGTATAATATATATGTGATAAGAAAAGTAGATATAAACTTGATATGACATTAGTTTTGAACCGGTAACTTTGTCTAAGTTAAAACAAATTTATGTAATGGGATATTTAGAAAGTGTGGCTTCACGTAACATACTTCTGTATATATTTACGTTATGTTACTGGTGTATATGTTATCTATCAGCCGTTACAACTATTTAAAATATGCACATACTGGGGGAGATATAAGCAGGACAGAAATAAATAAATTGAACAAGGAACAATGACCACATATTTTAATATTTTTCTTAGAATCATCGTTGGACTTTATATTATCCTTAATGTCATTGCATACAGTATACAAAATGTGCTTAACTGCACATATTCGAAAATTAAAGAAGAAGATGATGCGAGATAGAGTTACATGAAGCAAGTAATTAGAGTGAATGTATCATGGTATAAGGAAAAAAGCCTGCACAAATTTGAACAATAAAGCTTCACATGTAGGTCTAGGAGAAAGAAAGAAAGAGAGAAAATTTAAATAAAGGGTGTAATCATATTGATTATGCAACGGTATACGGGACATATATAGTTTGGAATCAAGTCCAAAAAGTGTTAGTTGTGATTATAGGCAAGAAACGTTCCAACGATAACTTGTGTGCAAAAATACCTCTTCAAACAAAAATAGAACAATACATAAATTATTATAATGCAGATATAATAAGTAAATAATAAAATATGTACAGTACGAAAATACAAATGGAGTATGTCGGGAATATTAAGACAATTTAAAAATAAATAAAGACTAATTTGAATATATAAAGTGTAAGAGACGGAGAAAAAATATACAGAGCATGTTTAGAAACATAATGATTTTACAGTGTAGTATGTTTTGATGATATATTGAAATACTCGACTTTATTTCCCTTCGAAAGTGTCACTTCACATATGATCCAGTAACATGATAAATTATATAATATAACGGCAAATAATTATTTAACAAATAAAACTTTGTATCTTGTTATGCGTGCCGTGTTTTATTTATTATTTATTTTACAAACCGTGAACTGTGCACTCCTTTCAAGGTGCTTATTTATGCGAATGTCGACCACGACGTATATATGGAATTGGTCTAAATTGTATTTATTGTATCTATCTCATCTGTCTCATGCCTACACTCTAGCATATGAAATATATCAGCAACACACAAATGAACATAATAATGATCACTCTGTACGTGGAAATAACAAGAAATTTGAAATGATCAGCACTGACTACCATTGAATTCATAACAAATACAGAAAGAAGATATGCAGAGTCATCAACGTAGCAATGTTAGTCCCCTCGATATAATATTGGTATGATATACACCAGGATAAGGGAGCTTACACATTTATTTTAATTTTAATCTTCTGATTCGAAATGTTTTGATTATATCGAATTTTCGTGGATCATAACCAAGGAAATTGGTTGTAAAATTTGTTTGTTTTTGATGTCCCTTTCCTATATATAAGGCATATAGTTCAATATATTTACGTCTTCGATAATGCCGTTAAAGCAACGCATCGATTACGATTCGGAATCTATACATACTGTTTTGTAATGGCAAAAGTCACAATAATCCCTTGGTTTCCTTGATATACGGATACATTATAGACTGTGAAGGTGCAATTTGAATTATTACATTGCGTGAGTCGTGCCAGTATCCAAGAATACATAGGTTTGCCTAACTCCACGTCACAGTCCACTCCAAGTTTTACTCATTTATAAAATTTGCGCCTTTACTTGATAACTGTACTAATATTTTATTGACTGGAGGTAGCATAATACATATCATGATGCACACTTTTGTCTTGAAATGCCAGCTAGATGATTATATAAGTGATGTTCAGAATCGCTACGATTTTGGGTTGCTTGTTCTATGCTTTGGTCAAGCTGGAACATTGGCAGAGGTCCTTCCATTATGAGTTTTTTATATTGTGCTTTTTCGGAAAGCCATTTCTCTGACCGACAAATTTTTAACCATATTGAAACAACTATCTACGGCCAACACGTGTTAGCGGGCATCAAGCAATCGTCTTTATCAGTACTTGTATAAATGCAACATTGTGCATATTATCCTCGTTTATAGTAAAATATAGTGATTGTTTAGAGATGTCTTTATTTCATTCATGTCACAATACAATTCTGATATTGCATTAATTGTCCTATCATTAGCGTCTTTTTCTTATATATAAATATTTGTGACGCTTGATATATAATCCTGAGCTGATACAACACGATCGGAACCATCTTGAAAAATGTTTACATTTTATTAGCATGACATATATCACTGAGATATGTTTGTGTACAATATCGTCTGAAATATTACACTTATTGCTACATAATAGCTATAACTAATATACTAATTGATTTTAACTATTGTTTACTGCAAACATCGCGGTGAAGAAATCATATTGTTGTAGTTGTAGCTATTTCGCTTACTTAGTTTAAGACAACAGAGAGGTAAAACTCTTTTAAATATTCCATGATTGTTTGCACAATACAAAGTGTACTATCTAGCATGTCTAAAATAATAACTATTTTTTGTTAAGAGTCTACCCTGCTCTATGGTATCGATAAAATAACTATATTATTATTAGCGTTAGGACAAATAACAATTTTTGTTTCAAATATTTATCAATCTCGTTTTTTGCGTATTGAGGTGTGAAGTGTTAATATCAGTAATGCATTTTTCAAATTCAAGTCTAGCAAGAGGTAGAGAATTAATGACTACTACATTGTCTATATTGTTGTCAGTAAGGAATCAAGTAAACCCCCACAATATTTTTGTCACTAAATTTTACATTCATTAGGAACTAGTCTTTACCAGAAGGAACCATTTGTTTTCCATATTATGTTCTTTCAAATTTCAACAGCTGTTAATTTTTCCATATCGGTAATACCGTGAGACCTTAAGGCACTATATTCCACTCCATTTAGGTTTAATTCTGTTAGAACTTGTAAAACAATATTTGCCGGTATTTTAAGCGCACTACATTGACTTCAGCCAATGAAAGACATTCATATTTGAAAACAATGGCAGAGAGTGTACTTTAGTAACGTCTCACCATGAGAAGAGAATACAATGTCGCTTAATATGCTTTGCCAGTGTTTCGAGTCGAGAAATGACAGCTGATAGTATAATCAATAAACATTATTTCGAAATAATTTATCATCAGTTGAGTTGCATGCTTTGCAAAAGAATAATATAAGTTCAAAGAGAAGTAAATATATGTATTTTCCGATGTGCGCATAATGCAATATGTCACAAAATCTACCATGAATGAAGACATGCATACTGTGATTTTCTAACAAAAGAAAAATAAAAAGAATACGAAGTGAAAAAGGAATGGGGCAAAATGAATAGACTGACAGAATAAAGGAATTAAAAATCCATAATTAGACTTGAATAATATAATTACTTGACATATAATAATTTGTTTCTGAGTAGGAAAACATAGTATAACCCAAAATAATTCAAGTATAGCAAACGGCATTATGAATGCAGTGAATTAACAGATACACCATCATACATGCACACAGAGATAGTTTGGAGTGGAATATGCTCCATTTGAAATGGGCCATGACAGACTTACGATGTGGCGATTGCGGTAAAGTGAAAACTTTTAGGAGTTATCTGCTTGAGTTGCAGTGTGTGATAATTAACTTTTAAAACGATAACTTGGAATAACGTCTTAAGGATAACAAATATGTTACTCACTGTTATATCCACTATACAATATACATTATTCGTACATATTAATTGATAATATCGGTAGTATATCATCTTGTCTGGTAAATTATGCTGAAATCGATCGAAAATAAGGAAGGCTGGTATTTACTAGCTAGCTGCTTTCAAATCCAACACGTCTTTAAGATGATTCATATGTTTATTTCTCCGACATCTTCTCTCTCTCAGACAAGAAAACATATACACAGCACACACAGTTGCGCTCACCTACAAATGATTTGTTTGTCTGTGGAAAAAAACAAACAACAAACATCTTCAGCATAATTTTAATCCACTCGGTATATTATTGATAGGATCTAGTTTCTAAAAGAAAACTTAAACATTGTTATTGGTTTGAGGTCTAACGCCAATTCTCAGCCATATATGGCGGCCAGCTAAAGTGGTGGATTAAGAAGCCACATTAAGAACATCAGACCCACTGGAAGCTACTGGCAGCTTTCTCACATAGATACATCGGCCTAGCTGGCGCAAGTGAGATGTCAGTGATCGGTAAGGCGTCAGAATTCGACCACTCGGTCACCCTGTTGTCCAAAGTTACAGACTGAAAGGTTTTACTTCTAGAATGTCAATATTTTAGAATATTGTAAATCTCCATGCAACAAATGCAAACCTCAATCGTTGGTTGTTTGCGTTATTCTTAACAGGATATAGCAAGTGATTACATTATTTAAATTCAGTTATTTAGTGGTCAAAGATTATATTGTGTTCGTTCCCAATAGCCGCTTGGGAATTTAGCACCTTAGTGAGTCCTAGGCGGTATGTCGCCAAACATAACCTACAGCAGTAACACTACACACACGTTTTTCTATAGCTGAAAGATGACTTTAAGTTTGAGATTCGCATTCGCTGAAATATGTTGTGTGAATATAAATCATCGATCTTTACTTTAGTTACACTCCTACTTGTTGCAAAAAATATAAACGATAGGGTACGTTTCGTGAGATCTCCGTCCTAATTTATATTCAAAGTCAAAACATAATGCTAAATAAATGCAATAAAGGCAGAAGGCTTAATGGCCGGTGGTTTGTTTTCATGTTCTGCACCAAGACCACCATCTTCAATTTCCCGCCTTTAATTCAGTGGCCATGGGATAGTGTGCTGTTTTAACAGTTTACCAATGCACTTTATGATTTTCAGAATGATCAATGATTTGAGAAACATCCTTTGGTAACTTACCAAATTTATCCAACTCGTTGTAAACGCGATATCGACGCTTTATTATTTTACATTTTTTCGAAGAAAAATCACGTTCTACTTTCTGAGAATGCGTTCTCTTTCTGGATTTTGAACGAATTTGTCAAATACTGACATTAACATATAGTTAATGTATGTTCCATATACATTATCATTCCCCGAGCACAATCTATTGAACGATGAATATTTCGCCTTCTCTACCCTTGATTCATTTGCCAAAGTCCTAAAGTATCTCATGCGGCTTCTCTGTACAGTGACGCGTAAGCAAGCTTTAGATAATAGAGCTTGCACACGCGTCACTGTATAGTTCTGATACAACTCGAGTTGTTCTGTCATTGAATGCAAAATGCCGTAGTTTACATACGTATACAACAGAAGGTACTTTAATTATTCCTCGATTTTAAAACTTGCTAAGGGCTTGTTTTCGCCGTTACCGATACAGATAAAATAAAAGGGCATATACATATGTTTGTCTTCATCACATTGTGCTTCTCTTTATTTCTTTTGGTTTTAAATAGCATGTTAGATGAACAGCGCATAAGTCGTATTTTTGACTAAGAGGTTTTGAGCATTGTCAAAGAGAAAATCGGGAAAAAAACAGACAGTTCTTTGCTAGCGAATAAAACAGCAGAGCTTTTCTTTTGTGTTATATAAGACTCCATAATTTCGTATAGCTTGACATTTCTTTAAGCAAATGTTGCATGTAATGATGCGAATGAACCATTCAAGTGGTTTCGTCTCCTAAATAAACGTAATTGATGCTGAGATAATCACGTAACCACGCAAAGATTATTTAGTTTAGTGATCAACTCATGTATCATTAGGAAAAGAACCACGCAAAGTATGGCCCTGACATAAGCACTGCTTAAAAAGTATTTCTTCAGACTGTTTCCCATAAAAACTAATTCATAACTTGACATTACCGAATTTATTTCTAAACCCCTGTAGTAACGGGTTTGGAATAGAGAGTTTGTTCAGTAAACAATAACTTGTTCTCTTTATAGAACTTTCGTTTAGGCGTTTGTGACTGGAGCTATAGTTATATTCCTATAAGTATTCATGTAAAATTAGCCCTTCGTCCTATCTTTGAAGAGCGTTATTGCCATTAATTATTTAATGAGGTTTGGGTATTTGTTTGTCTCATATTATTTTGTGAATCAAATTCCAAATAACGGTATACTGCTTTGAAAGTCCGGAAACAGTAACTTATCATCATCAATACCGTCATGACCAGTTATTTTTTATTATTGGAAGACACAGTTTCACAGCTGATGCCTTCTATCATATGCATTGGATGAAAGGATTTATACAAGTTGGAACAGTTTTCTTTTGCTGTGTTGATTAAGGCCTGTTAGATCGATCCGGGTATATTTATAATCATGCGGATAAGTATCGTCATGGAGTAACAATCTAGAAAAATGATTTGTCCATAACTTAAATTGAGTCAAGGTCGCATATAACTATTCCGTCTGCTTCGGTCCCGTTTACAGCTATCATTCCACCGAAATAGCCTTTTCAAGTTTTCTGAATTGCTCTCTTTCGTATATTTCTTAATAGGCATACAAACTATCCAAAAAGTTTGTTCATTTTCGTATTATTCGCGAATGGCAGGAATCCCCAGCCTCATCACCTGCCAGTCGAGATCTATCCTCTAAGTTTATGTCCAATTTCCATATGCGATATGTTTTGTTACGAATATGTGTGCACGAGTCATGTAATATTTATATCTTGAATAGTAATTCTAATATCGACATTTGTCTTTCTTACTACCCAATGTACATTTATAACTGCATTGCTTATTATGCCTACGTATTACATAATTTGCTGATCATCGATGATATCGACCATAACAATTAAGTGAAACTTACTTTTCTTATTATATGGAACCATACCTAAAGGAGATATGGCATGTTTATTAAGTCTCGCTGTCTTCATAACTATTAATCAGTTGGGGTCAAATTAAACTGACTGTCCACAATAGGATAAAGCGTTTCAAGCGTATAGATTGCTTGAGAAAATATTTTATTTACACATTACAAAAGTAGTTTTAAAAAATCCCTATATTTTTCTTACGTTAGTCACGTAGGTGACTAGTTCAAGTCAGGCATAGTTGATATACAGACATAATACAATTATAATAATCGCCATGAATGTATTCCACCAGTGATCTTTGTCACTGCAAAAGATGCCTAGACTAAGAAAGTAAAACTATGTTAGGTAAAGTGTGCACACCATGCGTTTACTTATTTAGTAAGTTAAAATCAGCCAAAATACAGTGTTGTCCTTGGAATAAGTTATATGACCTCACATTATGGCGTTATTAAATGAAGAAATGTAAAATAGATACATATCCACTTACTCAGACGAGACGTCTGTACCAGTGAATGAATTTATTTGGAGTCTTCTACGATTAATTGGAAAATTATTGTACGTATAATGAATCCAGAAAATTGGCAGATATAGCATGGGACCTATTGAAGGATTTAATAAGTCGCATCACATTTCAACAAACATGTCGCCCATTTAAACCAGTAACCTAGCAACATTTTAAAATGAATGAGTTGACTTATTTGGCTCATTGTCATTAGATACATCATAACCAATACCAATAGATGAAATAGGTAGAGAGACAGAATCTAAAAAGTTGTCTAATTTTTCTATAGGTATATTACACTTTACTTGTCATCAGCCATGTAATTTAAGGAGAGTGAGTGGTACATAAATTTGAAGACTGAAACGGAAAAATAGGTAATTAATATTGTATGACGAAGAGCTATTTTCAGACAACGATATATATATGTTGTATTAATAAGTGAGACGATTTGAAAAACTACGAATGTTAATGGTGAGCAGTTGTGTGCTTGTATAATGGAAAAAAACATTGAGATTAATCATTTGATAATTGCAATCCGGGAGAAAACCTTGTTTCATTAAAGTAGCTGCTGATAGTTAGACCAGAGTTATAGTACTAATCATATATAACAATTGTTTATTGTGTGCATTGAACCAATTATACGGTGAATTTGTTATCAAATGATACTTTTGATATGATAGATGAAGGAAATAATGTAAATACGGTTCAAATATAACGAAATCTGTGTAGTAATGGAGAGGTAGAAACAAAAGAATCAGTGAATACAATCTCTCAATAACTTGCAAGTGAACACGAGAAAGTTACTAAACCAACTCGATTTTTTATTATAAAACGGTGCACTAACGCTTCTTTCATGAAGATTTTTTACTTACAGTTTCACCGAAAGAAAGTAGTACAATGCAAATGTAATAACTTTCCAAGGTGTAGAAATTCAAATTCTAGGTGTAGCTAGCAGTGGCTTCACTGATTCTGTGTTCGTTAGCATTTAAGAAAGCTACGAAAGCAAATAGCAGCTACTTGCTTGCTATATGGCAAAAATAACAAAAAGGTGGAAATTGTAATGCCTGATATAATTAGCACTTTGTTAACTAAAAGCTTATATTATACGCATGTCGACAGAATCTAAGAAAATACTTAGTACAAGCTATCAAAAATAAGCGTTTAATAAATTATGACATGAATTTTGATTTGTACCTGAAAGCGTATAAATGCAATAACAACACTTTACTAATTTGATTGGTTTTGTATACAGTTGGATAGAAAACCTAGGGAATTAGGGCAATTGAAAGTATAGCTTGATTAACCTATTTAATTCGGACTACAATATGGTTTTACACTATGCATCAGAAAAATAATAAAAACATTAACAAGTTTAATATAATTCATGAAATAATTTATTTTCCTAGAATACAAGGTAAAACACAAGGTAAACGAACATTTGAAATGACATTAAAATATTGTGATTTCAATTCCAAATAATCTTTAAGATGCTATCCCAAGTCCAGGAAATCCAGTATATAATGTGCTGTTGTGCTAATAGTCTAGGAAGAGCTGATGTGCTAAAAGTATTGATGTATCATAATTGTATAATCCAGAGTTCCCTTGAATAAATTCGCAATGATTCGAAATAAATGATATAGTCTAAAATGTCAATGATCACCCTGCTACTCACAAATGAGCAAATGTTAAATAAACAGCTCCTCCTAAACTGCATCGGAACACAACTGAGCCCAATTTAAAAATGAATACAACCAGGATACAATAAGACAACAACGATGTCAATGATCACCCTGCTACTCCCAAATGAGCAAATTTTAAATAAACAACTCCTCCTAAACTGCATCAGAACATAACTGAACCCAATATAAAAATGAATACAACCAGAAAACAATAAGACAACAAGGATGTAGATCAAACGCTTACCTCCAGAAAAAAACCAGCAATCAGCAGGCATTGATAAAATTCAAAGATTTAATTAAACTGAAATACAATAACTCGAACAAGTTTATAGAAAACTCAGCGTAAAAAGATATGATTCATATTTCTACCTTATAATATGTACAAAACATCAAACATAACTTATACTGGTTTCTTTAGATAATTACAAAGTACACTCAATGCATTTTGTTGGTAAACATGTGCTAGCTCATGGTGCCCGTTTGAAACAAAATATTAAACATCAAACAAATATTGAGAGACTATGATATGATTGATTGACTCAGTATCGACGCTAAAGCAAACAATGTGTATTTTAACAAACCTAATGATGATAAACCAGGAAATAATCGAAATTAATATACATACGTGTCAATGGATCCAAACGTCGACAATCTATGTTGATGGTCCATATGCTTTTGATTTCCTTAAATGGATAGAAACATATCTAAACGAAATAAATAATCCATGATGTCAACAAGTGATGGTTGACAAATTTAAAGAATCCAAATAAATGATAAGGTGTTTGCAAGAACATTTTAATGGTTATCATTTTGCACCTTGATCTTACTGCTGCTGATTTATCGCTACTACATAATATATTAATTTCCTCGATCTGTAAGCGATGCATATGTATAATCAGCGCCAAATCTGTTAATCTTGAGACGGCAAATGTCTGTTTATTATAAAAACAATTGGCTTATGACACATTTCATGAACACATTCCTTTCCGAAAAGGCGTGCGCGACATTTTCCTATTCACCACAGCCTGCTGATTATTTCCGAATTAGTTTTGCTCCAGAGTGAGCAATTTACGCTTTCCCCTTTTCCGCCAATAGTAAAACTTCCACTCATGTTGCCTCCGTATTTTAAAATAATGGGTTATTTAGCTCTGACAAATTATGGTTAATGTACTTCTCTACTTTAACAGAAGAGAGTTAAATCTTTCCTTCGGGAAGAAAGCCCAAGACACGTTATTGGCTTGTTCTTTACTAGTCATGTCAGTCAGCGGGTTAGTTTTAAATGAATGTTTTAATACACATTTCATGTAAAGGTCTATTTAAGAAAGGATCAATTTAATTTTTTTTCTTGGTTTCTGGTCCAGAAGCAAATCTGTTTGCTTGAATTTGTTTCAGGTTTCGGTGCCATCTACCAAGACTCACTTATTCGATGGTCAAAGCATTCCATACCGTATTACATCTGCTGGTTCTTTCTGTGAGATTGGCGATATAGGTTTTGTCAAACAAGTTGATTAAAGCCGTAATATACTTCTTGCTGTAATTCGTGTGCAGAAGAGTATCGTCAATATAATTACATTTCCCATTCCTTTTAACAATTTGAGCATATGACTATGCGGATGCGACTGAAGTGATTAGTACGAAAGACACAAACTTCAAGTTATATAAATATTTTGGGGTTAGGCATGTCTTTAACGTATGGCATAATCGGCTTTCAACATATGCTAGATGCAATGGTCATGAAACCCAATTTATAAATGTTGTTTCCCTACCACGTTTAAAACATTCCATATTTTCCACCGGCTCCGCATCAAAAACGATAGTTTTGCTAAGGTCAGTACAAAACAATGTTTCTGCCATCTTTCATTCTGACCAACACCACGCGGAACGGGAAGGTGTAGTGTGATGGTTCAATTACCCTCATGTCTGGCATTTTACCTAATTTTAAGTCGATTGTTAGAGTGTATTGTATGTCCTTTAAGTTTGATTGATTGTGAGGTGCCTACGTGTTTTTCATGCTTGTTATCCTGTCCTTATACAAATTAGAAATTCTATTTGAAAGAATGATGCTGTACAGAAACACATGCTAATATTAGCTACTACGTCTTTTCCCACCTACATGGGGAAGTCAAGAGCAATTTCGTTACTGGGGAATACTTTTAGTTTGCCACCCGACTCGTCTTCGATGACCATAGTACATACCATATTCAGCATATCTATCCTATCATTTGCTCAGGCATTACTACTTCTCGCTTTAACTTATTTGCATGAAATATTCCATATATGTTCCAAACTATGTCCATTCCTAATATGTTGTACATTTAGCCTTTCACCAGCATGACATAAAATGACCCTTTACGTTTGACTTACAATGTGCCACTACTAGAGGGAAGATGTATAAACACTTTATCACCTACTTCGAGCTCCACGGTTACAATATTTCGCACATTTGCCAGCCGACATCGCGAGTTCCTGGTGCAGAATTATCCTAGAACAGTACAATGATATACCGTATTCCATATCTAAAGGTGAAAAAATTACTACCATCCGACGTGGTAAATTCTTTTGTACATTGATTCTTACCGCCGGTTTAAAATCTATAGAAAGGTACCGGTCACATTGTTCTCAGATGATGAGAACAATGCCGATTTTTGTCTTTGCTATAGCATAAACTGATCAGGCGAAATATCTGCTAAGGTTTCGGAACCTTAGAGTCCATGGAGCAGTTGTTTCTTATTATCCACATGTGACCTAGTTTATTCCGCTATGCTAGTGGGAAATTGAAAATGTAACAAAGATGGGGTCTAGAACACTCAATATTTCGAATTGTTACGTTGTATATGGGATAGTCCATATATATTGCTTCGATGTTTCATTTCACGACACACGATGAATTGTGCGATTTCAAGCCAGACATTTGGTTATCTCTAAGAAGTCTCCGAGATACCCCTACGTCTATACACACGGTGTCGAGTGAAACCATACCGTCCTAACCACCGCAATACTGTTTGCTTACAGTCTCTTCGAATTGTGGAAAAGACAATAGATACTCAACCGAATAACATGACTAAAGGTGTTTGCACACGTAAAACGGAGCTATATATATATATATATATATATATATATATATATATATATATATATATATATATATACATTCTACCTTTTGGACAAACCCTTTTTCACACATGCGGAGCATTCCCTGTCCATACGAATAGCAACCTTCCAAACTATAAAACTCTCTCCTCATAAGCACGTTTTCTTGTTTCATGTGAGTGCCGTGTCTTTACATTGGTTTTGGAAACGAAGTGTTAGCGATATAATGTTCTTGTGCAGCAATGTTAGAGATACTTGTGAAGGATATTTGCCTCAGAAACAGATACTGCTTTTACGGCCTTATTTTTTAAAATTGCGTTTTGAGATGAAGTCAATTTGACTCTTTAATGTTGTTTAACCTTACCACATTTAAATCATCGTTGTGGACACGTACACGTTCTACTTACTCTGTTATAACGTTCTTCTCTAATTATACCTATATGCATGTTTTGAAACACATGACTGCATCTCTGGAATCGTTTAATTATTTCACACAGAGCATACAGAACAATTGAACATTCAACCTTTAATAAATTTATTATGTCACTAAATAATCAATATTATGAGTGTGTGTGCGTTTGTGTTATAAAATGCTAATTAGGTGGCTCACAGTGCTTTCCTTTTTTCTGCAGATAAATGTTTATATATATATATATATATATATATATATATATATATATATATATATAAGAGAGAGAGAGAGAAAGAGAGAAATATAGATAGATAGATATATACATTGATAGATGTATATAGGTGTGTGATATTAATTATACTATTCATTGGTTATACTAGAGAAAATTGGCATCATTGCCAATATATGTACATTTGCAAAATTAACTGTTCATATTTTTGCTATTAATATGAATGCTGTTAGTCATTTTATTTGTAAGCATGACAATGAAATAACGTGGTTGATGTGCATAATTATTCCGTAATTGGTGACGTAATTATGATCAGTATCATTTTATACTTCGATAAACATCGGAAATATTTGCATGAGAGGTACATTTTAATCCTATTCATAGGGGTTTTCTGGAAGTACACGACCAAGATAAGTGGCTGAACGCATGTACCTCTTTATGCTTGTTTCCTACATCCACAGTTATCTTCAATTGAACAACATATATCCTACCTTCAAAGTAGATATGTGTTATGCAAAGGCCATCAAATCACTGCTGGTTACATTTATTCCTGGATACAAAACCAGCTGCATATTAATGCAGTGCATTAGTACAATACGCTTTTGTCATTTGATGTGAACACTGAGCCAGCTTTCCAATTTTTGTTTACATTAGATATTTCAATTACATGTGTTATTTTAGTATATTCTTGTAGTTATATCTAAACCAATTGTCACAGCTGCATACGTTGAGTCAGTTTTACACCTTGGTCAACAAATTGTTGCTCATATATGGATATGTATGTATGCATATA
This sequence comes from Sinohyriopsis cumingii, assembly GCA_028554795.2. NCBI lineage: Eukaryota > Metazoa > Mollusca > Bivalvia > Unionida > Unionidae > Sinohyriopsis > Sinohyriopsis cumingii. The sequence continues at coordinate 80,930 of JAPYKE020000287.1, forward strand.
TATATATATATATATATATATATATATATATAGATAGATAGATAGATAGATAGATAGATAGATATACACACACACATACAGAGAGAGAGAAAGAGAGAGCACTGTAACCGGTTATATAATGGAGAGGATCCCATTTCCACGAGCGTGTCACTGCGGCTATGTCTAGTTAACCGGATGGAGTCCATAGCACGCCAAGGGGTCGTACCGGCATAGCCACGACACCCTATTTACACTGGAGGACTCCAGGTCCGCCACACAACCTTCAAGGACGAGAAGCTGATACCTGGCCATTTTCCTCTATTATACCTTCCCATGTCATACTCAGTTCCAAGAATTTCACTTGTTTGACACTTCTAGACCACAGTGTAACATTAGGCCTGAAGTCGGTGTTACATGTGCCTCATTGGATTAAGACAGATCGATGCATGCAAAAAGAGAATTATGAAATACACGCCTTGCAGTCATACTGTAGAACAGTGCATTTAATCCCAATTCAGTTATGGAATATATCTTTGTTTTATCCCAATGCAGATTAGAAAACGGGAAGTGTGTGGTTAAATCTTCAAATATACATTAAATATTGCAAAAGTTCCTTCTTCCATTACTGGACGATATATATTAGTAAACAGTGGTCAACACAGTTTGTGGAGTCATAGCTCAGAAAGTTACAAGACAATCGCGCAGTAAGAAATTTTAATTAGTTGCAAAGTGTGTCTTACGTAGGCTGGTCGGCTGTGTGTGGATCTGACAGTTTCCTTATAAATATATTAAGGACCTGCAAATTATATTAGTCCAGTCAGAGTTCCTCCTGGAAAACTTTCCATTTAGAGGATAAAATTGTAATTTAATGACAAATTCAAATGCACATTTATTTGAAATATAGTTTTTTTTCTGTTTTCTTGTTTACTGCATTTATTTTATCATTCCATGTAAATCGAAGGTTTAAAGAAATCTTTTTAAAGAGCTACAGTGTATCAGATGCTTCTATGTCCTAATTGACGTTGAGAGTAACAATTTAGGATTTTGTTCTAGGTTAATATTGAATTATAACGTAAACGAATGTACGTGTGTATGAAAGCTGTTTTGAATGTATACATGAAGAAAAAACCTCCTGTTGAAACAAACATATATTCCTGATACAATATGTGTTGCGTTCGATCTCTCACTATGTCCTATACTGTTTGCATGTGGGGCATATGGTGAAATCAAGGCCTACGATGTTCTAAATGTCATACCACATTACATTTGTTTTATACAAAAGTGTTTTTTATTTTAATAGTGTCAATAGGTAAATACAGTTATTGATGATAATTGATATTTCTAATAAATATATGATTATGTCATTCCTAAGTGTGGTTGCTGATATTCCTTGTGAAAACACATGGATTTAATCACTAATCTGACCACCTACTGAGTTTATATAAGTCCACTTTCAAGGCGTCAGCTGCTAGGATTGTGTAATCGCTATTCATTAATAATGACGTGTCGGCTGCAACAATTTCCATCAAAATGCATTTAAATGACAATATCTTTTACTATGGTACAAGTAAACGTGGTCCAAACATTGATTGTTGGGGCACATTTCTCTTGATATACTGATATTAAGTACTGCTTATGTTTTACGATATTTTGTTGATGAATGAACTAATGCAATATAACCTTATACATAAGTGAGAACTTTGTTCATAGTAGCAAACTACTAAAATAGCGCAGACTTATTCAGTGTAAAGATTTAAGTGTTCCCGCAGTAAAATCAGCATGAGCGCTTCAATGTTGGAAACCAACACTAGACACGAACATGTTATATTCAAAGTTGCTTTACCAGAATAGACATATTGTCTAATATCATCTCGGTTATGTATTTTGATTTCGGTCAGTGTGATGCAGGAGCTTGAGTTATTACATCTTATGGAACATGCTCCTGTTATAGTGCGTCTGAATAATTATACAACATATGAAACGTGCTCTCGTTATAGTACATGTTAATAATGACACAACTTTATTTGCATTTTGTAATTTCCTTTCCGCTGATAAGTGTTTACATTAACGATGAACATACATCATTATGTCACGTAAGTACATGTAGCTGACCATTACATAGGTTCTACGTACATTGGCACAAAACGGTGAAGTTTGTTTGTGAAGCATAAGGCGACGTTTGTCTGGAAAATATTAATTTTGTATGAGTTCAATGTGAACCAGCTTTATAGTTGTACCTAACTATATATCATTACAGACTCGACAAAACGTTCCGCACGTGTTAATCTGGTAATGTTGATAATGGATGACTACATTATTACCATAATCGTTGTATCATATTATTTAAAATGAGGAGGAAATTATTACTTGGCAACCC